>LKNJ01001313.1:0-96416 GCA_002120245.1 Maccullochella peelii | reverse complement strand
TCACAAGAGGAGCAACTTATCACAAAAAAGCGATCCTATATTTAAGGTTTTGAACACATCGCAATGCGAACATCAGAATTGCACTAGTGATAGACGGCCCATAACATCCACGATAACAAACAAGTAATACATTTATAGGCCTATTAAATTATTTATGCTGCCAAAATTCAGCTCACCACCGGTATCTATTGGTTGCAAATTCTGAAACACTTTTTATTGAGGTTACATGTTTGGGTTACTGGATGGTACCCTAGAAAGCACATGCTTATAGTTAGAAAAGGGATCATTTTGCAGTGGGGAGTAGGATTTTGGCAGGCCCGGTGTTATGCTGCCAAAACTAAACCCCCCTCTTCCATCTATTGTTTGCAAAGTGTGAGACACTTCAAATTTATTGAGGTTACATGTTTGGGTCATTGAATGGTACCCTAGCAAGCACATGCTCGTAGTTACAATGGGGACCATTTTGCAGTGGGGAGTAGGATTTTGGCAGGCCCAGTGTTATGCTGCCAAAACTAAACCCCCCTCTTCCATCTATTGTTTGCAAAGTGTGAGACACTTCAAATTTATTGTGGTTACATCTTTACGTCACTGGATGGTACACTAGAAAGCACATGCTTATAGTTAGAAAAGGGATCATTTTGCAGTGGGGAGTAGGATTTTAGCAGCCTCACATTATTGCTGCCAAAATTAAACCCCCACCCGTATCTATTGTTTGCAAAGTCTGAGACACTTTAAATTTATTATGGTTACATCTTTACATCACTGGATGGTACACTAGAAAGCACATGCTTGTAGTCACAACAGGGACCAGTTTAGTTTAGAGAACAATCAGTTCTCTACACTAATAGGTCTTTTTTTGGTACCGTGATGTTGGTATGTTAACGTTACAATCTTTTTTATTTTTTGTAACAGGAACTGGTAGTAAACTTGTTAAAAATATAACTGGAGGGAACTTTCTGACTTCTTCTTTTCAACAAATAAGATAATCACTAAGAAGGCATCTGGGTAACATTATGTTGAAAACAAAAGTATATAATGTTAACTGTCAGGAGATTTCTATAGCTACCTGTTTTCAACGTAACTGTCTAATTTTATAAACTCAGTATTCCACAGCTGTGAAACCATAGATTCTATGGTTGGTACATATATGTATGTGCCCTAATCGAAGGGTGACGAGCTGTGCTGTCCATTTAGAAAAACGTCTTTCCCACTGTGAAATTAAAAACAAATTCGCTGAAAGCCCAGATGTCCCAGTTTTCCATCAGCACCTAAACGCAGCATGCATTTACGAATCTGTGTAGCTGAACAGCGAGAATATAGTCTCAAAACCCCAAAAGCGAAAGTAACCTGATCCATGCGTAACGGGCGATCCGTGCAAACAAATTTAACAATCTGTAAATGAATACAAAGACATTTGAATGCGCAGGAAGCTTTTTGAAAGCGAAAAGGATCAGATCTGTGAAGCTGAAGTTAAAAATCTGTAAGTAAAATATACATATTTATTCAGGTTGTGATGTGTGCATTTGTAAAATTGTTTTTTGGTTTGCGAGTACCCAAAATTACACACAAATCTTGTTTTTCATTTACAAATCTTGTTTTTCAATTACAAATCATGTAATACACATTTACAAATCATATTGAGACTATATTCACCCCATAGATGAAGACTCTCAGATGTGATTGAAAGCCCCGGAAAAAGGCAGCAAATGGACCTTGGGTTTAAGGGGCGGGTTCTGTTCGATCATCTGACAAGTATGACTTCTTCAGATTGCTTGTTTTTTCCCAACATCAATCCCCCAAGATATTTAGTTTACAATGATACAAAACAGAAAAAGGCAGCAAATCCTCACATTTGAGAAACTGGAAGCAGATAATAGATCAATATCAAAATACTTGCTGATTAATTTTCTGTTGATTGACTAGTCATTTCAGCTTTTCTGGTGTTTTGAACTGAATTGAATTGAAATGCATCCACTTTAAAGAGTAACTGCGCCCCCTGAAAAATATTGTTTTTGCTGACCTCCAGTGGTTTAACATCACGCTTTGCTGCAGTGATGTAGAAGTGTACCCTAGGACCCTGTGACATCACTGTTGGGCCTGGTTACAGGTGCAACAAAGCACACTTCTTCACCACACCCATCAATGGTGCTGGGTGTGAAACACTGCTTTCCAGCCTGGTGTTATGCTACTCTTGTGACGTGTGTGTGCACATTGAGCGTCGGTGTTCTCTGAGCTGGTAGGTGGAGGGTTCGTGGTTCAGTACAGATCATGGGAATGGTTCTGAATGTGATTCCTGCCAGCCAGTTACCATCAGTTGGAAACACGACAGCATCAAGCGATTTCCAGAAATTGTTGCAACAAACCAAAAACAAGCAGTCAGCAGGTGTGGGCAGAAACAGCTCGGTGACGAGAGGCTGATGGAGAGTGAAAACTGCTCAAACCAACAGACCACACCATTCACCAGTACAGACTGAGAGGGCTTAAAGCGGCAAACCACCAGCTGGGTCTGCATGGGTGTACCATGCTAAAGTGGCCTGAGAGAGTATTGGAAAAATATCAACTGAATGAGTAATCAATAAGAAAGCGGACAGTTAATCTGCTTTGAGTGACTTCGGCACACAAAGAAAACAGGAAGGCTGGTAGAAAGACTGTAGGATAAAGATTTTCTGAGCTTCAGGCTGAAGTCTGAGCTAAAGACTTGAAGTTGAAACATTTAATTTCACTACATTAATTACTTGGTGCCACTAAACAGAGATATCAGCAAGGACATCACACACTCTGACACATGCAGCAGTGTCTCCGAGGCGCCGTTATACTGTCGCAGGCAGATCATTGCGAGCTTTAGCTAATTAGCATGCCAGACACTTTCACAATGTGTCAGGGTAGCCGCGCACACGCACACACGCACTCGCTAGCTCTTTCCTCCTCATCAGGCTACGTTTCTCTCTCTCTCTCTGTCTGTCTGTCTGTCTGTGCCTGTCATGCACACACTCATCCATACTGAGAGATAGTGTAATCTCACACTGCCATATGCTTAACACAAGTCATTAGCATAGCAGCTGCACCTGGCTAATTAGTTGCATTATTATTCGTGTGTCTCAGTAGTCAGTGATTAAACATGACAACTTTCTCTGTTTAGTGCGCAATGATCTCGGTAATCTGGTCAGACAGACACAACATGCTCTGAATGTGTAGGTTTGATAATGTTTAAAATGTTTTCTAAACTTATATTTTAGGTTGCAGTAAATTACTGAATCCAGCAGGATTGTTATTCTTACTTGGTGCTGTGCATAATAAATGTTCTTTTGTGTTATCCAGCTTTGCTAAAATAGTCTCGCCTTGTCTTCCAAACTCTATTCTGCATAGTTTTCGCATATAAGCATCATGAATCTCATGTCGGCTTTCCTCGGTGCCATGTCGCCGCCTTGTCAGGCAGCAGCTTGAAGCAGCGAGGTTTCCTTCCTGTCACTCCTGAAGGATTCTTGCATCAGCCAGGCTGCCTACATTTCATATTCCCACTGATGTATAATCCCATTCATTCCTGAGACACATTTTCAGCCTTTGTGAAGGTTTAAACATCATCTTTGGTGGCGGCTTTTATTTTTGGATATGCTGTGTTTATTTAACATGCATTTCACCAGAGAGTCGCAATCGAGGATATGTTTCTTATTAAAACCTGAACATGAAATTTGTTCTCTGGTGGTTTAGTGTTTATCTGAAAGTTGAAACATAAAGACAAAATTGGAAATTGCCCTTTTCTCTTTATCTACATCCTTATTTGCACATATTTAACAATACAGACTAAGAAGATGTATAAACCAATCCTGTTAACATGGCACTGTTTGCTTTTCCCAGCATTTTTGAGCCTTTCCTTCCATCTTTCCACAACTTCTATGGATGTTTTATTAGCTGTATGCTTAACATGCTTGTGTGTGTGTGTGTGTCCAGGTAAGGTGCGCTGGCAGGATTTTGACCAGGATCTGTACGTTGGAGCCACGGTGGTCCGGCCGGGTCAGGATCCGTACGCCAGGAACAAGTTCAACCAGGTGGAGAGCGACAAACTCCGCATGGACAGAGCCGTGCCTGATACGAGACACGACCAGTATGTATCTCTACCGCTACACACAATGTCTACGTCACTAACACAACAGCCGATTCTGTCCCTCCTAACCTTTTATTGTTGCATGTGTAATTGCAGTGATTGTGTCTGTACGTGCTGTCCTTTGCTGTCTGTCTATTTGACTAATTGGTACTAGACTGGATTAGATCTCTTGGAAACTCCCTCTATTGTGGTGTATCAGATGAAAACCAGGAAGTAGCAGCAGAGCAGACACACACTGTTCACTGTCTGCTCTATTCATAACACAAATCTCTGCTAATGGCTGTCAATTGTTCTGCTTGTTAAATGGATGAGGAGACAAAAATAAAATTACAGCACAATATCTGTAATATCAATAAAGTCAAATGTTCTTGTTGCCGCCCTAATTATTTTGCAGGATATTGGTCATACATAAAAAATACATTGGCTTTTTTAATCTTTGATGCTATCTCAGTCCATTAAAACATCACGTGCCACAGCTCCTGCTGTCACCCGTTTTTCTTGACACTGCACGGTTTTCTGTTCCTAGTTTCTACTACATTTGTTAACATTTTTGAAGTGATGCTGAACTTGGTTTTATAGTCGATTCAACACAATGGGCCTCATGCAAGAACCATGAGTATGAACAGATTTTCTCGCACTCAGAATTTTCTCTTCACGAGTGGTCCTGTCCTGTCGTACGATTCTTATACAGATAGTCTCTGCCTTTCTTTTCAGGGGTGAAAACACAAATTTGACCTGAAATCTTAATGCCTTAATCACTATGAATTTGCAGTTTAAATATGATACCAAAATGAACTGAAGTAAAATATACATAAACTAAGACAAACTAATGCAAAATTAAACTTGCCCACAAACGGAGCGGAACAGGCAGCCTTATATGGCAATTTTAGGGAGCGTTGATTATGCCAATGATCAAATCTCACGGACGCGTGCCTCCTCATGAACAGGTGGAAAGCTGCAAACCTCACAGGAAAAAAAGTATGAGAGGTTTAGGGTAAGAATATGAAAACGTTCTGGCATGAGGCCCAATGATTTGTAAGTTTAAATCAACTTGAGACACAAAGACGGGAAAACACTGTCATCTTTCAACAGTACGTCATCATATTCAGTCAGTGGTTTTGTTCCTGCAGCATCTGTCTAGGTGCACACTGTGTGATTCAGAGACTATTTTTATAACTGCAGTGGTCTGTCCTCACTGATATATTGACCTAACTTAGACAGCTAGAGCCATTAGCCTACTAAAAGAGCAGGGATGCATCTCCTATTGATCTGGTAGTGATGTGTCATTTGCACAGCACGCAGCAGCACTGATTGTGAAGGTTGTCCAGAAAACAGAGCCCAGTCTGGCTTTTTCAGGCCCGGGCTGCTTCATCAGTGCTTTTGACACAAGATCGAAAGAACTCATAGGTTTATTCTACAGCTGTATAACACACAGGAAGATGTCAGTCAATTCAGGATTGATGCAGCTGCACATTGACTGTCTCCAGGCTTTTAAAGCCAAATGCTGCTCTGACAGACATGGTACAGGGACAGAAGGACCGCACACATCATGCACACAGACAATTCAATGTGTGTGTGTGTGTGTGTACTGTGTATTCAATATGTAATCTACTTTTTAACAGCAGTCTCGTAGGTGTTTAAGCTTATAAGGCACACACACACACACACACACACACACACACACACACACACACACACACACACACACACACAGGATGTAAGAGATTGGTTGTAGTGTTAGGTGGGAAAGAGGTTGTCCCACAGTGGTGAATGCCCCATTTTCTTCTCTTCATCCTCTCTTTGGCTCCTCATGTAGTGTTCTTCGTCACCCGTGTTCCTCACTTTTAAGTCGGGGTTAGGATTTGTCTCTGTTGGACACGCACACACATATATACATGACCTCATGGGATTTTTGCCCGGCGGTCTGCAAAACCCACTTTCAATCTGAGCTTTAGCAGAGCATTACTCTGTGTGTGAACCGAATCCTATTTGTTGTGTTCATGTATTCAGATGTATCCAGCTCACAGCTTTGCTCACACATTCAGCTTATGTGCGTAGGAGTGTTTGTGCATTTGTACACATGTAGGCATTTCTGCTTTTGTGGCTTTGTATTTTTGCTGTCTTTTTATTCCTGATTTGTGTGGCTTCTTGTGTGTGTAGTTGCAGACATAAACAATGGAAGTCCGACCTGCCGGCCTCCAGCGTCGTCATCACCTTCCACAATGAAGCTCGCTCTGCTCTGCTGAGGACTGTGGTCAGGTAGGTGAATGGTGTGTGTGCTGCCCACTTAAAAACCTTTTTTGGTTTTGATTTGTAGGCTGAAATTCTCTTCTTTTTTTTTGTTTTTTTTTGTTTTTTAAAATACTTCTTATCTTTCTCTCTCTCTGTTTAGTGTCCTGAAGAAAAGTCCCTCTCACTTAGTCAAAGAGATCATTCTGGTTGACGACTACAGTGATAACCGTGAGTAATGCACGCAAACAAACCTGAAAAGATCGGTGTGTAAATTCATATTTAATGCATGTATCATCTGTGTGGCACCTGCTTTGTGTGTGTTTCAGCGGAGGACGGAGCATTGCTGGGGAAGATTGAAAAAGTGCGCGTGTTGAGAAATGACCGCAGAGAAGGTAATTAGAAAGAAGGTTTTACATCAGTTTTATCCCCAAAAAATCTCAGTGCTGGTTCACGAATGTAGTTATTTTTATCTCATGTTTATGTTTGGGGGTGAAATCATTTTCGTTTTTGTGATTTACTGTTTTTTTGTAACTGATGTGTCGCTCAGGACTGATGCGTTCGAGGGTTCGTGGTGCAGACGCCGCCACGGCACCAGTCCTCACCTTCTTGGACTCTCACTGTGAATGTAATGACCACTGGCTAGAGCCGCTACTGGAGAGAGTGGCTGAGGTACACACATATGGACACAACTTTATACATTATTACAGTATATTATCATAATTATGCGCACACCCTAATAAACATGCCAAGAAAGTAAAAGATGAGCAGGTCCAACCAGAAAAACGATGAAACGAAAAAAGACATTGTTTATGATGTTAAAAGATGCTTAAAGATTGGTGTGGCTCAAAGGTTAAAAAGCTTTAAGTCCAAACAGACAGCAACACACCACACAGAGCAGCTCACCACTTCACCACAGTCACTCTGGTTTGACCTGCTTCTTTCTCTAAAAACTGCTTGAAATCAAAAAGTTGTCAGGCTTCGTTTAAAAGTGACAGTGGAGGTAAAATACAACAGTGCTCAGCTGTTTATATTTTAATATAAAGCATCAGTATATTACTGTTTATTCATTGCAACCAGTGCAGTTTTACTTTTTTGGTATACTCTCTCTCCATCAGCAGGGTTTGTGCACTTTACAGTTGTGTATAAATTACACCTTTACTCCATTGTAACTGTGCTTTTAAATGGATTTAAACCCAACTACAAATACCTCAGAAAAACCAGTGGAAATGTTTCAGGCTGGAAGGTTCGTCACGAGTCTATCTCATTGTTTTAGAAATGTTCTGTATCACAGTGCTCAAAATCGCTTCACAATAGTGATAATGTTGTTCATATCTGTTTTCATTCTCTCTTTCACATGGAGGGTCAGAGGTCAGGCTCGGCTACAAAGCGTGTGGCTTCAATAACACAGGAATCTTTGGACTCTTTCAGTATAAAAGCATGTTTTCACGGCTGCAGAAATTCACATTTCATTTCTCATATTAAAATTAAATGTGATGTTAAAGTCAGCAAGTATAAAAGCCAGTTATTCAGCAGATGTTTTGGGACAGTGACAGACCGGTTTTACTATAAGTTGTAGAGAGACACCAGGTTAATTTGATTTAAAAAGACGGACTTCTCACACGTTAATATTTCTTTCTTTTCTAACCATAGCGAGCTGTAAAAGAAAACATAACATAAACTGATCTCCATTACAGATTAACAGTGTGGTGATATTTACAGTGAAGTCTTTTAGTAATGGCTTGAGAAGGAACTTCTTGATTAATCACAGTGTGAAGTGGGACACTCTGTAAAATAGAGGTCGCTCTTGAAATATTTATCTGATGTGACTGAAAAATAGTCTGATTCTGCATTTGATCTTCCCAAACGTGCTGTTTTGTCATTCCCAAGTTAATAAATGCTCGGAACCAAATCTAAAACATTTTGCTGTCACAGTAATTGACTTTGCTTTTCTTTGCTGTAGTTGCACTTCTGAATAATAAATCACTCAATACAACAACAAAAAAAAGAAAGAAGGAAAAATGCAATCTGTGAGGGTGAAAACCTCATGTGTCATATCAAAATGCCTCGGCCCAAAATAAATAAATGCAGTCAGTACCTAGAAGCCTGTTTCTGTTATTGTCATTCTGGCCACTTGAGCAATCCTCTCTCTCTAAATTACTGTGTGATGTGGCTTTGTGGGTTTCAGCTCAGGGTTTGATTTGCCTGTGGAAGAGACAGAGCTGCGTTACTTTCAGTTCTGCCGTATAAACACGAAACATAAACTAAACATATGAATCAGTGGTGTTGAGGGGATAATGTTCATTTATGAGCCAGTTTTCTGGTTATTCCCAGTAGAGTTTGTCCAGAGCTGAAAAAGTTAAAACTACATTATTTTGTCTCTCATCTTCCTTCTCAGGACAAGACTAGAGTAGTTTCTCCCATCATTGACGTCATCAACATGGACAACTTCCAGTACGTAGGAGCCTCGGCCGATCTGAAAGGAGGTACAGTACACAAGTAAAGAGGTACTTGAACACACATGTGATGTCCTGTGTGGTTCAGTGAGCAGAGCTCGAACACAAGGCTGTGAGCTAGTTACATTCTTAATGATTTTAATGACCATGCTGTCGCGTTACTAGCAGCATTAATACCTGTACCTGGCATCCAGTGCTCTACTTCATAAACAGTTTTCACTTTAAGCCGCTGTTGCTATCTTTCCCACACAAGACAAGCACTTCTGCCAAGTATAAACCAGCATGTTTAGTCGGCTCACTGGACATAAACTGCGTGAACCGCATACTAATTCTAACTGGATTTTGAGTATGTAGTGTATTCTTACTGATAAAGTGACTACTTTTTATTTTGCTGTGTATATACTGAGCATCTTTGGCACATGACTGCACTAACGTCAGGTATAGGGGTTGTACTGTCTCTGCTGACACAGTTAACACTACACTTAACACATACAGTCATGTAAAATCAGGCAGCTGCAGATGTATCCAGTCAACTAATCTGAACCTGCCAAATCTAATTATATAACCAGGCTGCTACTTAATTCCAACTAATGGTCCCAACGCTGTTGTTCTTTCGTCCTCTGTGTGTTTATGTCGGTAGGTTTTGACTGGAATTTGGTGTTTAAGTGGGACTACATGACTCTGGATCAGAGACGAGCCAGACAAGGCAATCCCATCGCCCCCATAAAGTAAGACAGACGCTCTCAGACAAAACCACTCGCACATCCACTCAAGTGATCACACACAGCTTTGTTTGCTACTAATCTCAGTCTTTTCCTCGCTCCATCCGCCTGCCCTCTTTCTCCCTCTGCCCCTGCAGGACTCCAATGATAGCAGGAGGTCTATTTGTCATGGATAAGGAATACTTTGAGCTGCTGGGAAAGTACGACATGATGATGGATGTGTGGGGAGGAGAGAACCTGGGTGAGTGGCACTACGGTGCAAATGCAAATTCAGTGGAGTCACAGTGAAGCATGAAGTCAGTCGAATCACAGCAGACAGATGATGGTGGTTAGGAGATGAAAGTATGACACAGTAATGGATGTCAGAGGAACAGAAAGTCTTGGTGAGTGAAAGAAACTACAAAAACAAACAGTAGAGTGTGATTAAGAGTGGAAAGTAAAGTGACAGGTAGAGAAAATAAACTAAAACTGCTGTCAACATTTACCATCGGTACACCATCGATTGTCTGATTCCCCGACTATCAGCCTCTAAAGTTGACAGATGTGTTTTACCAGAGGCGTTTAACAAACAGTTTGACATTTTGGGAAATGCACTTATTCACTTTCTTGCGAGAGTTAGATTAGAATATTGATACCAGAGATGTAATGTCTCTACACTATATATGAAGGTGCAGCCAGTTAGCTTAGCTTAGCACAAAGACTGGAAACGGTAACCAATATATAATAACAATAATTTGTTTAATTTGAACAAAAATTTCTATATTAAAATAACAATTTGTGGTTTTACGGGGGCTTACTGGACTATTTCTTTGGCTGGGGGCTGATAGATGGACTTTGTTACCTTTGGACAGAGCCAGGCTAGCTGCTTCCCTCTGTTTCCAGTCTTTATGCTAAGCTAACCAGCTGCTTGCTGTAGCTTTATCTTTAACATACAGATATGAGAGTGGTATCGATCTTCTCATCTAACTCTTGGCAAGAAAGCAAATATATTTCCCAACATGTCCAACTATTCCTTTAAGAATTAAACAGGTTTACATTTGTAACTTCTTTCCATCATAACTGCTGTGCTTTTGGCTTGAAAAACAACAGATTTCTGCTCACTTATAAAATCAGCACTCTCTCTCGAGATTTGATACTAAAGTAGCACCAACACTGTAATCAACTCGTGAGCTCATCTAAGGTTTTCATGCCAAGAACGTGATAAAGAACAGAAGATCCTTCAGTAATGTGGAGTTCTTATCCTGGTAAATGAGTCCTCCAGACTACAGTTGATCGTAGAAAATTACAGTGTTAATGTGATGATGATTATAGTGAGTATTGAGGGATAATAACCATTGTGTACACAATAGAGATCATTTGCAAACAGTACAATGATATAATCACAGCTGTGTCTCCTCGTTGCTTTTGTCTGAATTCAGTTGGGACGTCGTTAAGAATAAACAGACTGATTCAGGCTTCTCTCGAGACGGCGCAATGATTCAGATACTGGTTTACTTGTGTGCTCATTTAGACAACACTTATTCAAATACAGACAGTGTTAGAGAGGGAAATTGACAATATCAATACAGTGAAAACATTTATGAGGTGCAGACGTCCTGAGTTAACTTCACCACCAGACTTCTTACATACTGCTTATAATAACTAACTGATGTTTTTATAGAAACAGTGTGTTGGAACAAATGTGAGTCTTATGACCTGTGTGTGTGTGTGTGTGTGTGTGTGTGTGTGTGTGTGTGTGTGTGTGTTTCAGAGATCTCATTTCGTGTGTGGCAGTGTGGTGGCAGTCTGGAGATCATCCCCTGCAGCAGAGTTGGTCATGTCTTCAGAAAGCAGCATCCATACACCTTCCCTGGGGGCAGCGGGACTGTGTTTGCAAGGTAACACACACACACACACACACACATCCTAAAAAGGTTGAACATCCAGGCAATAGCAAAACAATATTTCCCATTCACGCCTGTCGCATTCATACCATTTGTTTAGTCTACACTGGATATCTTGTGCTTCCCTTTAATGGGTCTGATGCCAGATAGCATTTAATCTAATATCGATGTGTTAATATATTGCACAGCTCAAACTTTTTTTTCTTGTTTGGGATATATAGTAATCATGATTTTCTTTGGTAATATGTTTTCATTTGGGTTGATTACTTTCCCTCCATTCAACGCTCTTCAGTCTTCCCTTTATGCTGAAATTATTTCACCCTAATCATTTTGTATCAAGCAGTGGAACATACATTATTGAGTTTTACTACAGCTGTTGGATTAATTAAAACCCAGCACTAACAATAAAAAAACAAAACAATTAAAAAGTAATCACAGGGAAAATCGGCTTCAGGTTTGGAAAGAATGCTCTTCTTTAATATAGAAGATCTGATTTTGCATGTGCTGCCCTTTAGTGCTCTGATACATGTGACAACATATTCAGTAATGGGATGCATGATACATGGAAAGATCTCTGCTTTGAAACTCCAACCACAAGTTAACACCCCTGGAAACGCGCCCAACAAACCCTCATGGCTCTGATTAAGAACTTCCACAAACTGATAGCAGGAAATTCAAAGTGGCTGTGGTTTCTCTGCTCATAGCACTGTGAAAACAACAAGAAATGAAAAGCATTATAGACCAACATGTGGGGTATCTGTGGAATCAGCTCATGGCTATCTTAAGTGTCTGAAACAGGCATTCTGAGATGCTGAGTGATATCTGTGACGCCTCTTCAATGGCAAATCTAGTCTGCCAGCAGCAGATGAAAACGACTGAAGTTTCCTGATGGCTGTGACCAACTGGGATGTTGAAGATGTAGAAATTAATCAACCAGCACACAAGGAAAGGGCACTGACATATTAATGATACTTCAAAAGTGGGGTAATTCTTATAAACTGTGAATGGACCCTGAGCTGGATGAAAACCAAGAAGAAAAGACTCCCGTGGATATTTGTGAACTTCAACATCATATGAAAGAGTTTCAGAGCTTATTATAACATGTTGGCTGTGGATGTGTGTTCATTTCAGCTCAGACGCCTCCTCCTGTGGACCGCATTCCCAATATGTTTTTGTCAGTTACATAAAACCGAACACAGTCTCAAAAGTAGTTGCATAACCCTTTCCAACAATTCAAGATATAATTTATTAATTGATGCGTGCGTGTGGTGTTCTCATGTATCAGCCTCAACAATGGAGACCCACAACGCAGAACAGTTTCTGTGCTTTGAGGCTGCTTCAGTCCAGTGTCCCACCCTTCAGTCTGAATAAAGCCCCTCCCTGTGTCTGCTGGTGACCCTGGGGAGCTACGAGACACCACCTGTTTTGTCTGCTTGGATGACTTTATAATTGTTCTGGGAGCAGCATTTCCCAAATATCCAAGTTTACGTATACTGGACATGTGGAGACAGGACCAACTTACATTCACTGGTGAAGAAAAACCCCTCTAGACCCCATATAAAGTTTCCCAATGTGCACTGTCTCGGTTGCTGGGGTGCAGGTGGAGCAGGATGAACCATATAGATTTCTCCATTGGGCCAAGCTGGCTGCACATAGCAAGTAGTCACTGAAACAGCATCTGGTGTAACCTCCAACATGTGAACTTTGAGTTCTCTGGTCTTCAGGTGCCAGTGTTGATGGTTTTTGGGGCTTTTTGTCCAGTAAATGTTTGGAAATGTCTGGATATATGCTAGCAGAAGCCTCATTAAGGCAACACTACTCCTGAGTGTTTTTAAACTGTACCAGAAGTTCACCGTGATGACGCTGCTTCCTCGCTGGCTTGTAAGAATTGACATTTTCTATAGAACACAAAAAGGCTAAATGCAACCCTGTTGTCAGTTATTTGTCCAGTTGCAATGAAGGCAGCTTTCCCTACACTTAAGTTAAGTTTAAGTTCTGTTACCTGTCTGGAACAGAAAATGGCTTATTTAATGAATAATAAGATAACCTATCAGTCTTTCCACTCACAAGGGTTGTGTTTTACTCTGACTCCAGCTGACACATGGTCTGCCAGTACTGTGTTACGTCATCAGAAAAAATGGAAATTTGACACAATGTCATTGAACATCATGTCAGCACTTTGCTGTGCTTGGTGACACACACACACACACACTGTTGAACAATGAATGCAGTAACTAGAAAACTGTTTTTTTCTGTCTGGTGCCATTTGTCTTGGGCATCACATGCACTCACTCACTCACTCACTCACTCACTCACTCACACACACACACACACACACACACACACACACACACACACACACACACACACACACACACACACACACACACACACACACACACACACACACACACACACACACACACACACATGCACGTAGCATGTCCAGTTTGGAGATGACTGGTTATGTCTGGGCACAGCTCCCATTCAACACTGATACGGTCTGCCACATACCTTTATCCTAAATCTGTCTTTCTGTCCCTGTTCTTCCATCTCTCTCTGTTTCACTCTGTCACTCACTCATTCTGTTTTTATTTCCTTCATCCTTTTCCTCACCTGCTCTTTTTTTTTTGTTGTTGTCCCGTTTCATGTCTCATGTCTCCTGTTGCTTCCATCTTCCATCACACCTCTCTCCATTTTCCTCCTGTCCCTCACCCTTCCCTCATTTTTCTTCTGTTACCTCTCTCTCTCAGGAACACGAGGAGAGCAGCAGAGGTATGGATGGATGAGTATAAAAACTTCTACTATGCTGCAGTCCCCTCAGCGAGAAACGTCCCTTACGGAAAGTAAGTACCATGAAGTATGAGTATAATGTAGCTAGATGATAAAATTACAAAGGCAGCCACACAAATTGGCATATTAATTGGATTTCCAATTAGCAGTGTGTTAGCTGTAAAAGAAGTCAGTTTCATTGAAGTGAGGCAGTTAATGTGGCTTAAAAGAGGGCAAAAGACTGCCATATTATTTGACATGCTGAAGGGATTAGTGCTGGATTGTAACAGTATACGGCAAAGCAAAAGAACATGATGGACACAAACAACATTGGTAAAGAGGAGAAAGGATCAGATGGCTCCACAAAAAAGGGGTGGATGGATATTAAACAGGCTCGTTACAGAGGTTTTAGCTGTACTAGCGTGGTGGCAATGATGGATTCATGCATCTCAACATTTTGTACATTCATGGTTCCCAGAGGATGAATCCTAATGACATCGGTGATCTCCTGACTGTTCCTGTAGCGCCACCATGAGGTTGACTATTGGATATTTGGCATGAAATTGGTACAGGCGTTCATGTCCTCCTCAGGAAGACTTTTCTGCTAGCACTATCATCAGGTCAAAATTTTACATTGTTTAATAATTTGGTATATGGGTCATAAATTATGACCAAGTGGCATTACACTCAGCCTCAGCTGTACTTTGTGTTTAGTGCTAATTAACAAATGTTAGCATGCTAACACGCTAAACTAAAATTGGGAACATCACGGCAGAATTTAGCTCAAAGTATCGCTGTGCCTAAATAAAGCCTCACAGAGCTGCTAGCAGGGCTGTAGACTCTTAGTCTTGTTTAGAAATTGAGAGTTTTTGGAGAAAAGGGCAGTTATGTATTTTTGTGTTATTATTTTTTTTTTTGGTGTTTTCTGTTTTTCTTTAAGTATTCTCACATTAATACAGTGTAACTAGACAAAGATTAATATGCTTATTATGTGGCCTTGTGGGAACACACTCTGCATCTTCCTCCAGTGCCATCACAAGCTGTTAATTTCCCCTATGGATGCCGCCTCAGACGAACCCAAGGCCTCTGCTGTCTGCCCTTACAGACTGGCAGAGTAGGACGGCTATAATTCAGTCAATGTTGTGAGAACCGCAAGTGATCAAACCTCTAATTCTCTTGGTCTCTCACTGTCTCTTTCTCTCTCTCAGTATCCAGAGTCGTATGGAGATGAAGAAGAGATTAGGCTGCAAACCATTCAAATGGTACCTGGAGAATGTCTACCCTGAACTGCGGTAAGAAAATGAGAGCGTTTTATGTAATATGATAGGGTACAGTGTATGACACGATGTAATAAGACTTAAATTACATGTAGGAAAACCTCTCACCTGAATTACGAGGACTTGGTTTGTAAGAGTAGCCGTGTGCGTGTTATCTCCTGTGTGCTCACATACTTTAATAAGACTCTCAAATGGCAATGGTGGTGGCACTAATGACTAACCCCCACTAGCAATTATGACTCAAGCACATTATTGAATTTTGGCGGGTTTGCAATTTGCCACTTTCATGAATGAGATTAATAATATATAATTTCAGATGTAATGACATAAAGGCTATAATGTCCTATTGTCCAGAAGAAAATTGTACAAAAACAGGGTTCTCTTTTCACTATTTGCTATTGATTAATAAAACAAAAACATTTCAATAGATTTAGTACATGCATGATGCATTTAATGTACCATTTAACAACACTGTGTTTGTGTGTATTCAGAGTCCCGGATCACCAGGACATTGCGTTTGGAGCCTTGCAGCAGGGAGGAAACTGCCTGGACACCCTGGGTCATTTTGCTGACGGGGTGGTGGGCGTCTATGAATGCCACAATGCTGGGGGAAACCAGGTAGTGTTACCACGACGACACACACAGGTCAGCTTGTCAAATCTTTGCTCTAAAGACACCTGGGTGGCAGGTGGTGACACTTGTGGTGAGAGCACAGGGGGTATGTTAAAGGATTCGACTAGTGAAGGTCAAATGTTACACAATGTGAAATCTTTTAGCAAGTAAAATGTTTTCTATATGTATCTTTATAGAGTAGATGGTCTGTATGTCAGTCCAGCTGCAAACTTAACATGTATACTGAAGCCTCAACTTGGTGTTTTAACATTGTTCCTGGAGGAAGTGTAAATGTCTTGGGAGCACTTTGAATGTGTCAACTGTGTGTGTGTGTGTGTGTGTGCGTGCATAAGCTTGTACCAGTGTGTTTGTGTCTATAGTTTATTCCTAAAATAGAACGACAGGTGTAGTGGTCTTACTGGGATAAAGTGTTGTCACTTAGAGTTAAAGACCATTGGCTTTACACATCTGCTTTACCCTCACTATTTAGCAATATTGCAAAACTTGCCACATGAGTAGTTTTTCATTTTTAAAATGAAAAATCCTCAAATCTATCTTGAAATGAACTTCTGCTTTTGCTAACAAAGACGCTTTAATTAGACATATAAACGTCAATACTGCTCTTTAGGCAACATGTTTTGAGGGTACATGTGTTGTTGGACATTAATAATTCTTCCTGTGGGTGTCAGTTATACTGTACCCTGTAGTATAACATAACACAGACACTAAAATGAAGTCACTCAATCCCACCTCTATTGTCTTTTGCTGCAATTGTTAAGTCAGCGCAATACAAACCATAATAGAACAACAGCGTTCCTTTTTATTTGTTCCTTTAAAGAGGGCAGAACTGATCTTACATTTCACGTAAGACATACTTGATCAACAAATCAGATGGAGACACCCTTTGTTTGATTGTTATTTGATATTTTAAGCCTGATCAAGTGCCAGACCTTTGTTTATTGTAACCCGTTAATCCCATCACAAGTAAAATAGATGAAAAATTGAAATAAACAAAAGCTGTGATACATGTTTTTCTGGTATTCAGCTATGAAACTTACTGTATTGATTTTACGACCCTTAATGTGCAGTACTTAAACATGTACTGTGTAGCTTTATATTATAAAATACAACATGATATGGACCCAGACTCCATATAAAAAGATTTTGATTATTGTTTGTTCAGAACATCTCTGACCGCCAGTATGTGGGCATGCACAAGTGTGGGTGCATTTATACTAATGTTTTTACATATGTCCATTTTTGTAAAGGAGTGGGCCCTGACCAAGGACAAGTCAGTCAAACATATGGACTTGTGTCTGACTGTGGTGGACAGAACAGCTGGCTCCCTCATCAAACTACAAGGCTGTCGAGAGAACGACAGCAGACAGGTAAAAACACTCAGTTTGGTTGGACTGGAACATCGATTTACCAGAGAACAAAATATCAAAGCAATTTGTAACAGCAGCACACTACATATAATGTTTATGTCACAACATCGTTGTGTCTCTCCAGAAATGGGAGCAGATTGAGTCCAACTCAAAGCTTCGTCACGTGGGCAGCAACCTCTGTCTGGACAGCCGCAGTGCCAGGATGGGCGGACTCACTGTGGAGGTCTGCAGCCCGAGCCTCAACCAACAGTGGAAGTTCACCCTCAATTTACAATCATAGGGGGCACTACAGACCCTCGGAAGAGATGGATATTAGATAGAGACACCAACAGACTCTGAGACCCGGATAAAGAGATGGAAATAGACCCGAGGAGAAAGACAGACTTGATGGATTAATGGATCCCTCTCGCTCCTCCTCCTCCTCCTCCTCAGAGGTGCAGCCAGTCACGTCTATACACCTCTCCCCCACCTCACCCCTCCCAAAAAACAAAGAGCCACACCCACTGGTGGGGGAGGGGCTTGTAGACCATGATGGAGTAAACAGGAAACTGACTGGTGGATGGATGGTGACAGTGATAATCATGATGAGGATAAAAGCAATGAAGAGGCAAACTACATACCTCAGTGTTTTTTCATTGATGGTTCCAGAGGCAAATGACGAGTGAATTCTTTTTGTTCTTTTTCTTTAATTCTTTAATGCTGGTGAGATGGACCTCTTTGACCTTTTTACTTTGTAATTATTTCATTTTCCTATTAATATTTTTTATTTCTTGCTGTTAATTCTCCACGGAGGTTTCGCAGGAGCTTTTTTTTCCCGTTATCAAAAGAATCGGATGTTGTGTAGTTTTCAGTGAGGTTTGGGTTTAGAGCGATGTGAAGGGAGGAAATGGACTCGATTCGTTGAGCTTTTCCTCTCGTTTCCTCTTATTGGTTTACAGGATCAACAGAGAAAAGCTTTGTTTCCTACAGATTGTGTCTTGGGGAGGGGGAAGGGGGTTCAGGGAGGAGCTTCTCTACTTGGGATGGGGCCTGACATCGGTCTGGATGGAAGTGCAGTTCCTGAAACCAGGAAGTGTCTTGAAGCTCACCCTCAGGATTTACTGTTTGTCTTCAGGCTGTAGCACTGGCTGCTGCAGCGTCTTCACTTCTACACCATTATGTCTCTAAAGAAACAACACACAGGAAAAAAAATCTCTTATGCGTCTGTTTTTATTTACTTTTGTCCAAAAAAATGGAACCAAATTTTAAATGGATGTTTTGTGTTTCAGGAATATTTCTTCAAATACTCTCGCTGCTCTCTAACTGCTCCCTATGCAGCGGTTCAATTTATACATCTGCATTTTCTGCACAGATAATTTTCTTTGTCTGTGTCCATATTGGCATTGTAGGAAGGTTAAAGTCTAATAATCACACCCAAACTGGATTTAATGTTGTAGCTGTTTCTCTAGCGCTAACAGGTGTTTGCTGCAAAAGGATACCAAACGGAGACATTTATAATATCACCACGATGAGATACTCCATATTTTACACCTCAGCTAACATGGTTGAGATATTTGTTTCTATACTTTCAACATTTTGCACTTTCCTCTTTTTTGTTGACAAAGTAAAACCTTGCTTATTCCAGCCTGAGAACAGATGCCGTTTAAAAAGAAACGGGGTTTTTAAAGTCCTGACTGAAGTCAAACTGTATGAAATGTGCATGCACATGTGTTCTGAAAAGCTGCATGTATCACCAACACACTCCCACAGTTACACTCAGTCAGTAGTGTTTTCCATCAACATGTTTTTTTTTTTTCTTCCTTCATTGTGCCTGTTAGATGAGCCATCTGTTCAGAAGTATGAAACTGCAATGAACAAGGTTTTACTGTTTGTCCTCACTCTGTTTCTGCGAGAGGTGAGCACACGCAGGACTTTCTTTTGCTGATACAAAATACAAATGAGAACACATGTTGTTTATTTTGGCGAGCTACTTTATACAATATTGTGCCACTTCAGTTTTTTGTTACCTGATAGTGTTACTGATGCCATTTACAGTACACGTGTCTGTCTGTTGTGTATCTTTTGCAACATTACTCTCTCCTGGGCTTCAACTCGGGTTCATCTTCACTGCTGTGATCCTCCATACTATTAGTCATTGATGAGTAATGATGGTGCAGTTTGGGGAAATTGGTTTTGATTAAATTTGGAGCGACTCATCACTTGGCAGCTTCAAGGCAACTTATATTAACACAAAACATCTTTGAACAGATATACTGTACAACTGAAATGGCCTATAAAAATCACATCTCCTAGTTCCTAATTTATTCTAGAAAGAAGCTGCAGCCTCAAGTGTTCTTTAATGTCAAACATCCTCTCTGTTTCTCAACATTTCTCTCCCCCTCTCTTACGCACACATTCACATCCTTACTTGTAAATGCTCCTTAGACTTTGTTTGTTTTGTTTTACCGAGTTAAAGAAACTGACAAAGACAGCTGGTCATGTTTGCTGTGCTGTCTGACACTTTTCCATCCTCTGTTCCATCACTTTCGTTTGTTTTCTGCCATTTTGTTCCATGTACCTGCTGTATGCCTCGTCTTATACATTCTTCCAACTGTAAGGAGAGTGAGTGGAGTGGAGAGGAGAAGGTCAGCTGAAACTGCAGCTGGTTGAAAAGCCTATCCTGTGACTTGACAGGTTGCTGCATAGTGCTGCGAGACAAAGGGCCTGCGGGTATGAGGCCAGATGTGAGAAAAGGTTTTGTGTTGCTATGGTGACCAGACTCAAGGACCCAAATCTGATTTAGAGTTTCAGTTTGTTTCATGCTTTCATGCTAATCAAGAGGTGGATTTACTGATAAATACTGGAAAAGGTTTTTTTTGTTTGTTTTTTTGCCATTTGGAAACTGCAACAAAATGTGAAACATTTTCAGTTGTGTCTTAATTTCTTAACATTGTTGCAAATCAGTAATTGTAATACTGAAGAGCTGATTGGAGGTTAAGTTGTAAATCAGTTTTCTTCAATTGTGCATCCGAACAGATTCTACAGTCAAATCAGAGGCTTTGGTGGAGTACAGTACAGTAAACAGCACTACGGCACAGTGCTGCCATCTTTCCGTGCATGTAGTGTTGTAGATTGACAGTTTGTTTGAGCCTGACGCGTGTAAACATGATCATTATTCACAGGGCAGGTCTCAAGTTTGGGATTTCTTCAGATACACTGGGTGCAGGTAGATTCGTTTTTGATTAATTCTTCCTTTACATGTGTGATACGAGTGTGCCAGGTCTTGATCTGGTAAAGGGGTAGATTCTCAATTTCAAGTTTTGATGCTTCAATGTGAGGTGAGAACCTCAAACTAGGAGGTCTTCATTTTTAAACTGTCTGGCCCTTCGTCCTTCTCAGTGAAGGTAACATGATGAGATTTTTAGTGGTGTATAGCGCCCTCTAATGTCACACCTCTTGTGGGTAACAAGTAGAGAACCAGAAAAGGAAAGAAAAAGGGACTCAAAGAATTAAACCTGATCTGCGATGCACCACCGGAGAGTTTCAGACTTTTTCTTAATCACATTTTCTTTGTCTTTGGTTCTTTCTGTTGTTATTAAACTGTTGACCTACTAAAATAGGTAGGCAGTGGAAACAGAACCAGCATGAGAACCAAACTGCACACACCTGAGTGACCATGGCAATACTGTCTGCTACAGTGGTTCAGATATGTTGTTTGAAGCCTTTTCTTTTTAAACCAGTCTTATTCTTGTGAATATGAAAAGATTTTTATTTTGTTTTTTATTATTTTTATGTTATACACAGAGGGAATGACTGTAATAATTAAGTAGTCCAGCACCTCATTTTGATTGGATGATTAAATGTTTACATCTTTAGCACAATGTGCCAAAGTTTCTTCCTGTTTTCTTTGTATGGGGAAGAATGAGAAGAGGTGAAAGTCTTTGGAAATACAGAATGAGTTGCAGAGAACTTGTTCAGTGTCGGTTGCACATTTGCCTACAGTATGTTGTGTTTCTCATTGTTCTTCCCAGTCTCAGTTCGACCTGTAGGACACACCGGGGGGACGACGGCTCGTAGCTGCTGATCTGTTGTCAGTTTTATAATGGACACAGGGTACAAAGTTAGCAGTTTCCTTATTTGATGTCTTAAAATTTGTCTGCAAAATGTCGAGGCAGAACCAACTATGTGTGTGTTTAAAGTTTGCAAGATTGACAATATTCTTCCTCTCTTTCAATGATGCTTTTAGTCATTTTCCAGACAGGCATCTTTATTAGCATTAAAAGGGGTCGTATAACTGAACACCAGTCAGTGAAGAAGAGCGTCTTCCCCACTGAGCCAGCAGGACTTTCTTCATACTCACTGTGTTTTGGAGGGAAATAATCAGCAGGTTTATTTTTAATGGAGTTTAACGACAGGAGATGTGAAAGTCAAGCTTTGTGTTATGATTTGTCCTAACAAGAGGGAGGTCTCTCCCCTTCAGACCACCTCAAATGCCCTCTTTTTTTATTAAAAAACAGAAGAAGAAGCCCTCTCTCATGTGTGAAAAGCCCCTCTGCGACATCCAGCTCAGGACTGCTTAGTCTTCTCCATCTTTTGCTATGAGAGACAGTAACAGTGTGTATGAGTCGGGGCATAAGAGGGGCTTAACATGCACATAAGACACTATTCTGTACGAGTCTCATCAAGCAGTAATGACTGATGAAAGATGAAACGGTAATCAATAGGGAGGGACATGAACTACCGGGATAATAATGTGTTTTCTAAGGAATGTGGCATCATTGAATGACAGTGGTTGGTGATATAGCACGAAGGGTCACACATGTAAAAGTGTATATTTTTGTATATACCTACATCAGTGTGTGTACAGTATGTACATATATACACAGTGTACTCAGCCGCGGTTCCTAGTTTTGTTGTCAGACAGCGCTTCTAACTGTTCCCTGTTTTATAGATACTGCAGAAATTCAACTTTGAATGAGGAGAAATGATTAACTTAAATAAATTCATTTATATATATATAAACTAAACGGTGTCGAGTATTTTGGTCTGCTTCATTGGTTGGTGGTGCAAGCTCACAGTAGATACACAAGCGTCAACACAAACATACCCAGAGTATATTGACGGTTGCAGTTTTCAGTTTCGCAGCCATGGGATCTGGACCACCAACTGCAAAAACCTCCATTGACCAAAGATTGATAATGTGGCAGCTAAACATGTATTCTGAAACTTTAATATTTAAAAAGGGAACTTTCTCCATCCATCAGTCAAACGTTGTTACTGCGGTTTGGATCGTATATTGTGGGAGTGGCAGCCTGACCTCCACCCACCCATATGCTGTGCTATGAGGCAGCATTTTGGGCAACGTTTGAATAAAATCTCTGGTGGATCTTCCAGTTACTTAATTACATAGCAACATATTGTGGTCCTAAATACCCACATAACACACTACACATTTCCTGTAATGGCTAGTCTCAATTTCTGCAGGCCAGAGAGTTTCCTCAAACTTTGTCACAAAGTTGGAAGCTGAGGAAACTAAGTATGGTTTGGTATTTTGGCCATATAGTGTACTATATAGAACATATTGTGTATTGTATAGAACATCACTATGTTATCCTAGCCTGCATATGTTTAGACATACAAGTAATTTGACTCCAATTTCCAGTAGCTCTCGCTGTTCTGCACACAGTGCTGAGAATAAATTGACAGACACACATAGACACATAAGGACAGCAAAGAAGCAAACACATAACTGTGATGTACAAGCAAGTAGGTATGAAAATGCATATATAAGTCATACATCAGATTTTAAGATTAATACTGTGTTTATTTATTTTCCAGGGACAATGCACATTGATCAACTGTAAATGTGCCAGTGTTAGCCAAAAAGCTAATTTTCAACCATTGTCCCCTGGCCAGACGTTAAATTAGCCATTAAAACAACAAAACATGCAAAATTAGAACAGGAGAACGCAAAACATGACGCAGCTGAACAGGATAAAAATCTCAGAGGAGTAAAAGGCAATCATCATGCAACGTAGGTCATGTACAATGCAGACAATTAATACAAAACAATGTTAAGCAGACAATCAGCGCAGGCAGGCAGTTCAAACATGACAACATAGAATAAAATTACATTAGAGAAGATATAGGTACAATCTGACAAGACAAAAAACCAAGCAAATGAGAGCAGACAAGGCAAAGCATGCAGTGAGTAGGTATGATGGCAGGTCTGGCTGCTTTTTATATCAGGGCATACAGCCACAGAGCATCTGTTCACCACAGAGTCCATCAGTACATCCATTAGTTACCGTACACTGCATACCAGCTGCACGGCTGTGTCGTCGCCTGTCCAGCAGGGGGCGATGAGGGCCACCCCGGACACACACAGAGGACTGGAGAGGAAGAAGGAGCTCAAGCAGAAGCTGATTAGATCCCCCAGTAGACACACAGGTGGTGGTGGTCGGTAGTATCTGACCGGAGAACCGCAAACAGAACAAACCATGAAAAACGAAGGTATAGAGGGGACGGAGAGGTTCCTGAGCCCGGGCAGTGGCAGGGGCCTGCGGGCGGTGAGGCACTTCGCGGTGGGGGAGCTGGTGTTCGCCTGCCCTGCCTACTGCTACGTGTTGACGGTGAATGAGAGGGGAGCGCACTGTGAGCACTGCTTCACCAGGTAACGTTTTACCTCTCTGAAACAGCTGAAGAAGAAGAAACACCTCTCTGACAGTTAGTTTCAGGCTGTGTTTTTCTTATTTTTAGCTTAGCTTAAAACAGAACAAAGCGAGTAATGTTGTCCAGTTAAGCGCTGGCTAACCTCCTAGTACTTAGCTAGGTTAGCTTATAAACCTCTGGACATCACCTAGCTGGTGCAGACTTTAAATGGATCAGTGCGGTGAGGCAGCTCACCTGACTGACACTGCAGCATTTGTTTGTAGCACTGCAGAGTTGGGTGAGTCTAAAATAAATGGCAACATTCACGTACATAAAAACTTACTGGTTGTTTTTAACGCCAAAATGTAAAAATATTCCTTTCCTATTAGTCTTAATGAGCCTATTAATATGTTGGCACATAGTCTTAAATAGGCTACTCATACCTACAGGTAGTACTCAGTTAAATGAGAAACTCTTCACTTGATTTTCAGCCTTTTCTTTATGTCATAGTGTGACATTTCTGCTTGCACCATTACACGTGAGACTAATCTCTGTTCCTCAAAGGCAGCCTCTGTTTATCCCTGCAAATCCTGAACCTGCCTGTATGCATTTAAAATCCAAACAGTAGAAAGAAAACCTGCAGTCTTTATAATATCAGTCTGTCTTTATGATTTTCAGGTTTAAAGTTTTTAGAAGAGAATTATAACATGATTTTTGAGTTATTTGTTGGTAGTTTACATCCCATGCTTGCACCAGTAACTGTGTAGGATGTGGAGTAGTAAGAAAGGCCAGCCTACAGCATTCATAGAGTATTGACAGGTGTAGGTGTGTTTAGGCATACTGCATCGAAAACATAAAGGAAGGTTCAACGGCAGTGCACTGGTCCTTTTTAAGGTTTAGCCCCCTAGCTTGCCTACTTGTCTTGATGAGATCTGATGCACTATGACACTCTTTATGAGATGCTTTAGAGTTAAATTAACTCCCTCTCACACACTCACTTTCGTACACACACGTGCGTCCTTCCCAAACTGCCGTTAAGTTTTGTAGAGCAGTAAAAGGTTAGGGTGCTAAATATAGTTGTCCATGTGTCCCAAGAGAGGGGGAGCCAAGAGATGAGAAGGCCAGGGGTGCATGTGTGCACTGAGAGGGGGTCGGACATGTGTGTATACATTTGCTCAACTTTACGCGTGTGTGAATAACTAAATAAATAATGTGTCTGAACAAAATTATAATGTTGGCAGCTGACTAACTTCTGTTGTTGTGTGAGCTTAAATGTATCCCACCTTTTTGTCACAAAACTGAAAAAACCTGAAAGACTGTGATTCACCGTTAATCAGAGAAGGAGAAAACAACATGTCTAAACGTTGTGGGATAAGCGTTTAGTAAATATATTTAATTTAACGTCACATCAACCCACTCTCCTCAGATAAATGTCACACTGGTCCACTTCTCACAGCTGTAGAGTAACATGTGTCTCCATGTCTTTGCAGGAGAGAAGACCTTTTTAAGTGTGGCAAATGTAAGCAGGCCTACTACTGCAATGTTGACTGTCAGGTAAGAGTGCTTTCTGCTTCCTTTTTGTGCATTTTATAGACGGCTTGTAGTTTCAGTGTGTGTGCCAGTTTCCACAATGAACTAAAGGAACTGACAATGAATAGATTTTACAGCGAACAGTAAGTTTAATAAAAAATATGTGGTCCTAAAATATCTGTTTTAGTCTTCATTTGTTTTGATCTTATTCCTGCTATCTGTTTTCAAATAGGACAAAGAGGATGAGGATAGGCAGAGATCAAGCCATTTGTTATTGTCGGGAATTTACCAGTGTAGCAGGTGACTTAATTTTTGATGTCAGTTTGAACTGTTTGTGTGCATCCATACGTGTCGTGCCAAAAGATGAGCATTTTGCTTCACCGGTACCACCACAGAGTGAATTAAAGGAACTTATTTTATTGTTTTTGTGACCCACCTTGGGACCGTGAACCACAGCAGAGCTCCAGCAAGAGACAGAGAGAGCACACACTCTTGCTGCTGTTGCTATGACGATTCAGCCTTTCCTCCCTCTGCCTAGTTTTAGTTTCATGGCACAAAACACGCTCGGTGCTCTGCAGTGGGAGTTTTCTCGTGTGTGTGCGAGTGAGAGGGAGAGAGACGGGGGTACAAGTGCCTTGACTAATAATTAATGGATTTAATTTGCTTT
This sequence comes from Maccullochella peelii, assembly GCA_002120245.1. Lineage (NCBI taxonomy): Eukaryota > Metazoa > Chordata > Actinopteri > Centrarchiformes > Percichthyidae > Maccullochella > Maccullochella peelii. The sequence goes on along the minus strand of LKNJ01001313.1, from coordinate 70,148 downwards.
GTGATAATAAAATCATTTATCATCCACTGTGTTAATTTAATTCTCTCTCTCTGTTTGTGTTTTGACGCTGTCTTTTCATGTAGTGTCCTGTTGAATAGGAATACTTTCTGTAATAATGGAGGGTTACTAACTGTTGTCATTTCTGTCTTTTTCATGTGTGTGTTTATGCAGCGAGGTGATTGGCCCATGCATAAGCTGGAGTGTGTAGCTATGTGTGCCTATGGGGAGAACTGGTGTCCATCAGAGACGGTCAGACTGGTGGCTAGACTCATCGTGAAACAGGTAAAGTAATAAGAAGTAGAAGTAAAATTGTTTCAACATTTAGGGATGTGGGTTTTTTTTTATTGGGAACAACATGGACGTCTGCGCAGGACAAGTTTAATATAAACGGTAAAGAGAGCGAAGATAGATCTGACAAAAATTCAGGTAAAGATGCTTCTGTGGCTGTCTCACTACCTCTCCTTCGGGGAGCGGAGCAATCAGTAATATTATTAGTTAGACCTGTGAATGTGATACAACTGTGATCACAAGTGCAAGGAAAGCTCAAAATGAGCAGCCTATATTTGAAAGCTGATGCCTGAAAGGAGCCATGTGAGAATGCAACTGGAAAGTCAACACAGAGTTTAGAACCTTTAAACAAACTTTAAAGTTTGTTTAAAGAAGATAAAAAGTCAAATAAAATAAGTTGCCTGCTTGATAATAAGTTCATTTTATGAGCTAGACCATATTTTGTGGTGTAAACCAGCTGTAAACCAGCTGTGAGCCGCTGGAGCAGCGATGCAATGACTTTACTCATCTCAGTTTCATTTGTATACTTTTGCATGAGTAGTATCATAGGAGTATCATGGGTGTCATGTCTTTGCTATTCATTCATTGCAGTTCAGAAAGGCAACTTGTTCAGACTGGCATCATGATTAAATTGAAGTGTTGGTCTCATTGAACACCAAAATTCCTGAAGCCAGTGCAGCTGTCATCCTCTTGTGCTTAGCATTTGTTAGTTTGTTGTCAAACTAACTTGTTGTCACAGCTTTTTTGACTGTGTCTCATGTTGCAGAGAGTCACAACAGAGCGCACCCCCTCAGAAAGGCTGCTACTGCTCAAAGAGTTTGAATCCCGTAAGTAGATGTGTGTGTATGAATATATGAGCGCATATGTTTAGTTACATTTGCGTGCACTTTTAGTTACATGGTGCAGTGTGTGTGTGTGTGTGGGTGTGTGAGAGATCTTTCTGTGTCCCTGCAGTTGTAGCAGTGTGTCTATTAATATCCTCTGCTGTAGCCTCCAGTCCTGGTTCTGTCTCTTTCTTTCACTCCAAGTCTGCAGAGCACTGGGACTTAAATCCCAAGCGTCTGGGTGCTGTAATTTCATGTTCTCTCCCCTCCTTTTAAAAACTGCTGCCACTGTGCCCTTGAGCGAGGTACTCAACCCTCTTCTCTGGAAGACTGTGTACTGAGAAGCTCTTAGGTGTTAACGTATGTACTGTGTCAGCTCATAACTACATAAAACAATTGGAGCAAGGAAACTAAACTCTGCCCAGCCTAATGTTGTGCGACAAGAAGATTTATAGCGTTTTCTGTTTTGTTTCTATGTTGCTTTTTAAATGAAGAGTAACTCAACTGTGGTATTCAGGTTGTATAAAAATGTAGTTCTGAAAACAGATGAAGCAGCTCCCAATGATCCGATTCATACACTGCAAGTTGATTTAAAAATAAATAAATAATGATAATTTTAAAAAAAAGTTATTTGTCAAAACACACAAAAATAAAGACTTTGTTCCATCTAAGCGCCCACAAACGGTTTTCTCTGCTCCATGTGCTGGTATCATTTAGTGTGAGCTGTTGTTCCAGGCTCAGATGTGTCATCAGAGGATTGTCACAGAATTAACCTTCACACCTGTCTCTCATGCACACAAAGCAAATCAGTGGCCAGCTGCTGCCTGTTGCCACCAGTCGTGTGTGTGTGTGTGTGTGTGTGTGTGTGTGTGTGTGTGTGTGTGTGTGTGTGTGTGTGTGTGAGAGACAATGACACATGCCCTACACTTTACTAAAACTGAGTGGTTCTACTAAGGAGTCATGTGATAGGTAATTAGGATGGTAACAAATAAAAAAACAACCATACAGATGGACTTTATATTTTATCCCTTATCTTTATCCTTTACCTTTTTATTTAGCTATTTTTCTAATCCCTATTAAAAGTTATTGTAATAGTCAGACTTTATTATTGTAGATGCATCCCCATATACCAGTGCTTAAGTGATGTACTCTAGGTTTTTGCCTCCTGATTGGTCTTCTCTTTTTCTCAAGGAGAATACATATTTAAAGTGATTCTTGCATGTTCCTTTTGGTACAATAAGGTTGCAAAGTTTATTACAACTCACAATACCAAAGTGCTGGTCGGAACAAAAAAAAAACTAAAGACATTTTTGCCTAACTAGTGGTAATAGCCAAGTCAGTCCTGTGGCCATGGATTGATTCAAATCAAAAATATTTATCTCCTCGGAAGCCTAAGGTGTTCAGCAATCTCTCAGAGATGACTGAGTCTTAGATTTTGAGATGTCTTGTTTGCAAAGTGGACATTTTGGCATCAGTGTCCAAAATAAGAGGGGTTCATCCTCTGGGAAGCATGAGTGGGGGGTGTTCAGTGTCATGAAACCTTAACAGCAAAGAACATGAGCTAATAAACACGCAACCTACATACAACACTACTTTTGTCCTCTCTGTCTCTATTTTTTTTCTCTCTCTCTCTCTCCTGTTCTTCTGTCTGTGTTTCATTGCTTTTTCCAGATTTAGATAAGATGGACAGTGAGAAGGAAGAGATGAACCAGACGGACATAGCAGCACTGCACCACTTCTACTCCAGACACATCAGTGACCTCCCCGACAATCAGGCTCTCACTGAGCTCTTTGCACAGGTAGTGTCTTTAGAGTCACTCTGTACTGTGTTTGTTGTTGCTAGAAATCCACTGATTTTAAAAACCTCATGTTCCTAGAAGGATCCAGGATCTTGGGTGTGGTTTGTTACTGTCATGTGATTGGTTAGGAGAGCATCAGAGGTTTTGGCTGACACATAGACAGGTGCTGGGTTGCAACATACAATACATTTAGACACACAGTGTGCAAATATAGTATGTTTACATGTGCACACTACTCATACTCATACATGCTTAATGCTTGTGTTAACACTTTTTTTTATCTTTCTAATGCTCACATCATCCCCAGTTGTCCTGCATTTGTTAGCAGATACACACTGGAGCACATGTTGAGGTGAAACCAGGATGCGTATCACACACAGCCACAGATCCTATCGGTTTAACTCTCTGATCTGGTCAGTGCTGCTGCCTCCTTTCTCTCCACGCTACACCAGCAGCCTCTTTGGCTTCTTATTTCACAGAAACGTTTAATCTCCACTCCTGCATTTCCTCCTCCTTGGTGGAGGAGGTGTTACAGTACAGGAGAGTAGAGTGAGATGCAAGTTGTTATCATATTACTCACCCTGCTGTTCTCTGTGTCCACCTGTTTGTTTGTGTCTTCCCCTCATTCTTTCTTGCTCTGTTCCTCCTCTCTCCTGTTTTTGTTTCTTTATGTCTCCAGGTTAATTGTAATGGTTTTACCATAGAAGATGAGGAGCTCTCCCATCTGGGATCAGCTGTTTTTCCTGAGTAAGTAGTCCATGTCAACACATATTAATCATCATTCAACAGCTCATCCATTCATCAGTGTGTTTCACTCTGCTGATAAAGTTGGAAAGGACAGTATTTATCAAGATGTTACAGATGAGATCAAATAATTTCTTCCTGTTCCTCCCTCTTTTCTCTGTCTCCTTACATCCACTATATCTTGGACTAAAATAATGAAACAAATCAGATGCAGCTACCTTTTTTTTTATAGTCAGTTTAGCATATACATAAACCATCATGTTAGTCCCAACATCATAAAGCTGTTAAATGTAATGCTTTTATCAAAATTGTCTGATTTCATAAAGATTTATTAAACGTTTGTGCTTCTCCTTCTTCCTTTGTTCCTTCTAGTGTAGCACTTATGAATCACAGCTGTAGTCCTAACGTCATAGTGACCTATAAAGGCACAGTGGCTGAGGTCAGAGCTGTTCAAGAGATAAACCCTGGAGACGAGGTGACAAAGATGCTTGATTTTTCACATACAGTCACAAAGAAATACAGATGTTTATCACAATTTGTATTGTTATTGATTCAAAAGGGCCATGTGTTTTTCATCTTTCATCTCTCTCTGTAGATCTTTAACAGTTACATAGACCTGCTCTATCCGACAGAGGACAGGAGAGAGAGGTTGTTGGATTCCTACTTCTTCACATGCCAGTGTACTGAGTGCACCTCCAAGTCTAAGGTACCGTTCACTCTAAGGCTCATGCACCTTCATGAAATTTTTTTATCATTGATATATAGAATGATGTGAGGAATATACCAGAAAGTGACTCACCTGTATCAGTCTCTGCTGTCTGTTGGAGAACTGCTGCAGGTTCATGACTGTGCCAGCAACAGAACTTATGTTTCTGTTGTTTGTGTTACTGCCTTCCTTTGTTTGAAATCGCACCTTACACTCTCAAGCAAACTGAGTAGCTATATCCCAATTCCATACTAACATACTTCATATGTGCTTTGGAAACTGGACGCTTCCACTTCAGTCCCAGATGAGGACAGAAAGTTGAGAATGAAATGCACTTTTATATTCTACTGTTCATTGTATCATGATCTTCGAGTTAAGCTTTTCCTGAAAATGTCCCAGTCTGTTTGATATGACAGACGAATGTAGATTACAGTACGTGTTTACAAGACGTTTGACATAGTTCAGTTCCTGTTAAATGCTTGCCATCAAAGTATGAGAGCGTTGTATGTTTAATTTCTCTATCTGATATAATGTGTTTGACACATGTGTACAGTATCATGTAATGGCTTCCTGCACATTTGTTTTCTCTTGCCTGTGTTCGTAATGTAAGCCCAAATGGGTGGGGCACATTTAGGTATATGGCAGTCAAAAAAAATTTGTATTCATTCATTCACAGTTCTTTATAGTATATCTTGTTTTAGTTGGAAATGATACGAGACATGTGGCAACAAATGTCTAGTATCATTTTGACTTTGGAAAACTACTGCCAGTTTTGCATTTGAAAACTTAGACAACGAGAAACCAACATTTATTTATTTAAGAGATCTTCCAGGAGCTGTCCCAGCAAGTAGTTTCTGATGTTTTGCAACTGTGAGAAGCTCCCATTGTGCGTTGCATTGTGGGACAATAAATCAACATCATCCCCAAAAATCAAGCAGATTTAGTGTGCTATGCATACTGACATGTTTGAGTACTTTTAATGTTGTCACCATTCCAATGTGAACACACTACATACTGGTCAGAATTAGTGTGTACAGTAGTGTGAAATTGGGACGCGGCTAGTGTTTCAATTTAAAAAGCTTGTTTGTTTTTTTACGTAACCTTCTTTAAGCTTTAGAGTATTTTTTTGTAGGATTTGTTACCATACACCTGTTTCCTACATCATTTTTTTTTCCATCTCTTTCTAGGATAAAGAAAAAATGGAGATCAGGAAGCTGAGTTCTCCACCAGAGCCAGAGGAAGTCCGATCCATGGTCCGTTACGCCAAGAATGTCATCGAGGAGTTCAGGAGAGCCAAACACTACAAGAATATCCTCTCCTCTGATTTCCATTTTCTTTCTGTCTGTCAACAGGTCTTCTTTCTGTGTCAAGAAATGTAACATTTCACCGTTCAGCCTCCCCTTCTTTCTCTATGTTGTTTGTGTCATTATTCCTTGACTCTCTGGCACCCCCCAGTGAGCTGCTGGAGATGTGTGAGCTTAGCCAGGAGAAGATGGGAGCTATCTTTGCAGACACCAACGTCTACATGCTGCACATGATGTATCAGGCCATGGGTGTCTGTCTCTACATGCAGGACTGGGACGGAGCTATGAGCTACGGAGAGAAGATCATTCAGCCATATAGGTAAATTCATCTGTAAGGGATCTGCAGGGAGGCGGTAATGCAGTTACAGAGGTGCATTTTCTGGAGGCAGGGTGTTTTGATGTAACAGTTGGTTGAATGGCTTCCTCCCTTTACCTCAGTTTTGTAATGAGATTTTCTCCAGACTTCTATGAGTTTGTCAGGACAAAGTTCTTGTAAGAATGGGGATTTTATCCTCTGCTTTAGTCTTTTAATCATTTGTTTTAACTGTACCTTGGAGCTTAGAATAATGTTAATAATGTTTTATTGACTTCATACTTATTTTCTCATGAAATGCTCTCTGTCCTACCTACAATATATACACTGCAACATGTTATATTTTGTTCCTTCAGTGCACTCTCAAGCTTGATAATGTTAAAAATGTTTTCCCTCTGTGGTATACAGCGCTCTGTCACATTTACTATGTCTTTTATTGTTCTCTCCCAGCTTGATGATGTTTTGAACTTTTGTAGCACTACAACAACACCAAGTGTAGCATTGATTATGGATGATATCTTGTTTCCTCTTGCATCCACTGCTTAGCTTGATGTATAAATTATATTCTCTCTACAGTGTTCACTACCCAGCCTACTCTCTGAACGTGGCGTCAATGTATCTGAAACTGGGACGTCTGTATTTGGGACTGGAGAAAAAGACACAAGGAGTCAAAGCTCTGAAGAAGGTATTTTTACAGACATCTGGTCAGTTGGTATATTAACAGGTGGCAAAGTGAAGGTAGAAAATACTGTGGGCGTCAAAGAGTAAAGACAGAAAATTTAGCAGAAGATAAGTGAGCTGTAAAAGGCAACAAGTGCTTGTTCAAACCTGTGTCCTGAGCTGTACAGATGTTTTGGGAGCTTACCACTTCATACATTTTCAATGTGTCTTTAAATTATTTTAAAATACCGTTTTTTCTGTCTTCAGGCAGTTGCCATCATGGAGGTGGCCCATGGGAAAGATCACCATTATGTAGCAGAAGTCAAACGAGAAATTGAGGAGCAGAAGTAAACAAGATGGAGCAGAATGATTAAAGAGAGGCACTGGATTGACAAACCTCTCTTAAAGCAACAAAAATACAGATCACAACTGCATGCCATGCATCTTATACCTCTCCGTTTTTTGTCACCCACTCTGTTGTTTTTCACACCTGTCTTTAAGGAGGGTTTCTTTTTTCATGTCTGCGTTTTGTATCTGCAGCTGCCCACTTCCTGCCAGACCTGGAGTTAAAAGCAGACAAATTAGGGTTCAAATGTTTGGAATGAAAAAGTCTCTGAAATACTTACAGTTCTAACCTTGAACTTCATTTGAAAATGTTGTTTTCCATACTATAATTCAAAAAAGGATCACATCAGTGGAAAAAACAACTTTTACACTGCTTTTAAAACCTCTTGGAGGAAACAAAGCTTTCATGTGACAGCTATGTAAGATCCCTTCTCTGACATGAAAATTTTGCCCAGTTTTTCTTTCCTTGTGAGTCTGAAATCATTCATTGTGTTCTGTAAACCCATCAGCAGACCATGTTTCACCATCATTTATGTCTTTGGCAGCAGTTTTAGCTGCGCAGCTGTGCTCCACAGCAGTTGTTCAATGATTTGGACTTCTGTACAAACTGGTGAGTAGTTATTATGAAGGGCATTACTACTTATTCACAGCCAAGGCATTTTAATTCTATCAAATATTCAGCAGCAGAGTTCATGGCTTCATTGTTTCTTGTTTAAACTGTGAAAAAATGATAACTGACCATGCATCAGGTACTCTGTAGCAACGGAGAAGAGAATGCAAAGAACTATTCCTGAATGAATAACCAGTGTTTTGATTGGCTTGTCTTACAGTGTGTTTTGCTTGTAAAGAACCAGAAAAGGTCTTGCATGTTTTATTGTTTACCATGTGTGTTTTCATATGAGGCTTGTTGACCAAAAGGACCACGGGTTTAACTGACAAGGAACCAGCTATAATTCTCTATTCACAGTGTATCCTTAAACAGGGGTGCTGATCTGAGACCAGTTTGCCTCTTAAGTAAGAGTGAAGACATTGGTACTATGACCTAACCAATGATCCTGGATCAGAGCCCCTTTGCTCTCAGGAAAAAAAGGCGCAACACTGTAGCTTTTGTTGCCTTTTGTCAAGAGATGCATTATTGTACCTTTTTAGTGTTTTCTTAGAAACATCATGAATCCAGATTGTCATGACCCTGGGAAGAAAGTCACCTTAGCAGCAGTAGGCAGAAGATACAGTATAACTGTATGTGACAATGAGGGGGAAGGCCATCCTGTCCTTACACTTTTAATTTTATAGTCAACAAGAATGAATGAAATATTTCTTAAAAAGGGAAATGCATCTCCCTTTAATCTCTGCTTTAGTGCGGAGTTCATTGTTGCACTCTTGTAAGGTAAACAGACTGAGATGATTTAAACTATATATATATATATATATATATAGTGTGTGGATTGTACCAACATGGCAACTTTTTAAGGAAGCATTACCTTCAGCAGGAATGGGTACTCATAACATCTATGTCAGTAGGTTGTGATTAAGAAAACCATGTTGACAACAAGGTTGGTCATAAATGACAAGTGTTGCCTGTGTCTGATAGTTTTAAATGTCCCCAACCCCGAAATCATGAATAGGAGGAGGAGCGGTTACAGGTTGTAAAACTAGTTTTCTCTCTGCTGCAGATTTGACTAAACCATTATACAGAAATACCATGTCAAAGGTGACTGGACTTACTGTCTGTTGTTGCTATTTTAAATCTCAAGACTAAGCATGCAGTGTGTGAAGGAGGCTTCAGAAAGTTGAAAGTTAAGGCAATGCAAAGATCATCACCTGAGCCTTATTTAAGGGTTCTTGTTGCACTCAAATTTTGTACAATTTTTGTGACAAAGTGATGTCAAAATGGAAAACCTGTAAGCACATTTTGTTTCATTTTTATCAGGTTCTATCAGTGGACAGTTTGCCTGCCTGCAGTCTTCACACCGTGCACCTCCAGACGAACTGAAGTCACAGATCTTATTTCTTTATTCTTTTTAATGCTTGTAGCTTCTCCTTCTCGTTTACTATGGATGCAGTTTTATGCACCACATGAATGTGGGTTACTGAGGGTTAGAAATAGCCCATTGTTATGAGTTGCCTGTGGTCATATTTGTAGCAACTCCTGCATAGGTGACACTTTTTGACACCTGCAAAAATGCATCAAGAAGGTTCCTGCCTTTTACAGCTTTGCATAGATAACCTAAAACCACCAATCAGCAACTCTGTTCCTCGTTTATTTGTGTATGGTTTTTTTTTTTTTTTTACAAAGGAAAGAAACAATGAAAAGAGGATTTGTAGGCTGGTTTGCACAAGCCAAAAAACATCTAAACCCTGTTTGCCAGATTTGAGCACTTCATGTAATTTCTGGCCGGACTCGAAGAACGTGCATGTGATTTGTTTTCTTTTTTTCTGTGATGTCATGAAAGATAAAACCTGTAGCACAAGGGTTAAAAGAGTAAAATCCATACTCATGCTGCACGTATAAAACCAGAAGAAAGGCCTCCCAGGTGATGTTTTCTATCGTTTCTGTAATGAACTGTTATTTTATCAGGTATGAATGTTATTCTTTTGGAATGCATGACTAAAATCAAAGCCTCTGATTCTTTCTGTACCATGTCAGTGGAATTCAATAAATGACAATATGGCACTTGCTTGGCTATATATAGCTATTTTATTTTTATTTAACCTTTATTTAGCCAGTAAGGATATTGAGGTAGCCTACATATTATCTCTTTTACAAGAGAGACAATAAATAATTAAATAACTTGTATTAAATTCACCTTGGGGCACCACCTTTAAAGAAGGGAAAATGTTAGCCAGTTAATTAATTTAGTCTCATAAATCAAATATACTAACATCAATTTGGAACTTTGATAAATAAAATAACCACATCAATAACCAGTAAAGGTTGAAGGGTTATGGAGTTCTGAATAGTAGATGTTGGCAGAATTCACTCCTGTACAACATTACTGTAAATAGAACAGCATGTATATTCAAAAACATTTAACAAATAATAAAACACAACAGGTAATCTAACTAAATGTACTAAAACAAAAGGGAGCGTGTGTCCGCATCTATGCAAAAGAGAGTGTGTGTGTGTGGTCAAAAACAAAAAATGGGACCAGGCAATAGACGGAGACATATTTCCAACGACATTAAGACCACTTTGGTAGGCTGGATACAGCACGCAGCCAGGGATGACACTGCTTGTGATGTGGATGAGGTGATGTGGCCAGACCCTAACAGAAGGCAGGATCCATGAACCATTCAACCCCCTTTCCTTGCAATACTATTTTTTGCTTACCATTGCACTGTAATTTTACTGTAATTATTTTTGTTTCTGTGAGTTTACAGTAACATTTTGTTGTATGTTGCTGCTTTGAAAGAGTAATGACTGTTATGACATTCTATAGTTTAGGAAAGCAATGAGTAGGTCAGTAAGACAAGAGTTTCAAATGATGCCTGTCTGTGGAGGACATCCTGATATCCTGTGTGGTTCCCATAGACAGAATGGCGTGGCCACTCCACATATTGGCACTGTTGAGACAGGAACAGAAGTGAACCAATCATGTGCGGTGTTTGACTGACGTCACATAAACTAGCCAATGAGCATGGAGCTGAGTGAATTGGGCTTAGAGTTTGAATTTTCCAACGAGAACAACCCAAACTGTGTGTGATAAAGAAGCATCGCGCTCAAAGTAAGTGCAGCTATCTTGAATCTTAACTTTTTTAGCGATTCATTTCAGCCTTAAGTTAACGTTGGTACATGTGTCATTTTACAACACATTTTGTAATTTGTGGCCGTTGATTGGTGGATTTAGCTTAAAATCAAAATTAACGTCTGCTAAAACCATGTTCAACCCAGCTAACGTTAGGTTAACAGAAACGGTTATATGTAACGTTTACGCTCCATTTGAAATGAACATTAATATCTAAGTTGTGTGTTTAGCTAGCGTTAGTTCACTAAATAACTTTGAAAATAATGTGGTAGCTAACATTAGTTATCGTTAACGTTACGTTTCCTGCGATTAAGTTAACTGTAACATATCTAGATTAGCTAATGTTTGCTAACTTCATAATGCCCCCACGCTTGTAAAGGATACGTTAACCAACCAATTTATTAAACAAGCTAATCTCAACGTTACCGTTTCTTTACAAATAAAATGTCAAGCATTAACGTCAGGCCTAGTAAGCAAACATTGCTGTTAATGTCGTTTTCTCATTACTGTTGGTAACTAGCGTAGACTAACTTGTGTTATGTTTACAACTAAAGGAAAAGGGGGTTAATTTTAACTCGTGCATTGTTGTGTTATTGTTAGGACAAAAACATTTGTTTTCATCTCATGGCAATATATACAGAATTTAGCAGTTACCTTAACCTAACGTTTCTTAATGGTCATATCGGTGTCATGAGCTTGTTGCAGATTAGTATTGTTTTTCCTTTTCAAATAAGTTGATGCCTGTTTAGTCAGGTTATGAACCATGAGCTGGGCGGTGGAGGAGTGGAAGGATGGACTTCCAGGGAAAGCCCTGCAGAAGATTCAGGAGATGGAAGTCCAGCTGGACAAACTGAAGAAGGAAAGGTCCCAGAAACAGTTTCAGCTGGACTCCTTAGAGGCTGCCCTGCAAAAACAGAAACAAAAGGTCAGTGTTCAACATGAATGGATTGAAAATTGAATAAGTGTAGATAAATGAAACTGTATTGACCCCTTAGGGGAAATTACCACTGTGGTGGCCTACCATAAGTGGGGGAAAAAATACACACACAGAAAGATTTTTATTTTTATTTTTTTTAATTATAGAAATACGTCTATTAATCTGTTTCTCTCTCTCTCTCCAGGCGGATAATGAACGTACTGAGACCTCTGCTTTGAAAAGAGAGAACCAGACTTTAGTTGAGTCATGTGACTCTCTGGAGAAAGCCCGTCAAAAGGCCAGCCATGATCTCGGAGTGAAAGAGCAGCAGGTCAGTTCCAGATGTGAGAAAGAAAGAAATGTCTGCTGCAGACTGCAGTTTATTGCTATTTAGTTTGAAGTTCATTCAGTACTAGGGGACAAAGTTATCAGTTCACTGTTAATTAACAGCCGATATTCATATTTCATAGATTTATTTGAATTTATATTTAAGCCAACATACAATGTATTTGTGAAATAAAATGTATAGAAAGAAAAACACAGTATTTTATCTCTAAGGGCTATTACAACTGGAATGGTACACAGTAACTGGAGAGCAGCTCAGTGCCATGTCATGGACAAACAGTCACTAGTACGCAACCAACCACTGTGATGGCAAAAAAAAGTAAAATAAGGCAGAGGTTCTACTTATTGGGAATTAAACATGAACATTTAACTTTCTGTGATCTTGACTAAATCCCTTTCTAAAACCTAGGTGAGCTACCTGGAGGGTCAGCTTAACTCCTGCAGGAAGACTATAGAACGACTGGAGCAGGAGCTCAAGAAGTGAGTTCAGTGTCTGTGTTGATATGCATTTTTATGTAAGCAGAGCGGGTGGATTCACAAATGTAGCTCCTTTCAGAAGCATGGTTAACATGAATAGATTTACACTATTTGACCTGATGGAAAGCACTGAAATCACTTGTGTGACTGTTTATGCTGTCTTTGTTGTCTTTCCATCTCCTCAGGTACAAAAATGAACTTGATCGTTCTCAGCCTGCAGGCTCGTCCTTGTCATCCTCCTCCTCTGAGCCTCAGTCCTACACTACTCCACAGAAAAGTTTCCCTACCCCAGCTCCTGTCCCGGCCTACAGACAGCAGGGTATTTCAATTTTTTTTATCCTCTGAGTCTCAAGTTCATGTTGTATATATTTTATACAGTCATGTTTTTTTTTCTCTTCACTTCTTTCCACCTCTTTCGGTTTCCAGCTACATGCTTACCTGTCCTACTGGTATTATTGCAAATGTTAGTGATATTGCTGCCTCTCATCTTCTTGGGACTTTGTATGTGAGCCAAGAATGTGTGTCTGAGTGACTCTGGATGAGTTTGTCAGTTTACCCTAACATGGTTTTTGTATTGATGCTCCATAGATAACAGATTAGAGGAGCTTCAGGAGAAATACAGCCAGGAGGTAGAGGAAAGAAAAAGGCTGGAGGCTGAATTCAAAGTCCTTCAGGTCAAAGTGAGTACATTACTTATATTTATTATGTGGGTTTGCCTCTTTGCAGTTGATGGTGTTAACTCATCTCTTCTCTTTTAGCTGTTGTCTCAGTCCTCAGTCAGTGTAAGCCATAAGGACATTGCTGCCCGCCAAGCTGGATCTTCCATATTCCCATGGCAACAGCAGGATCAGGCCCACTGCCGCCAGTCTCAGGATGCAATGGAAACTCCTCTGAAGAGGCGGGGGGCATCCCTGTGGGATGCCCACGAGGAGACACCCATTAAACCCAGCCAGCGGATGAGCTTTTCCAGAGCAGTGCAGAGTCCCAGTGGATTCTCCCAACAAATGGAGCAGCTAAAGACCATCAATAAAGGTGGACTGTTTATAATTTGTTTTGGAATTAACATGTTGTGTAGTGTTTGGTATCTTTCCTGTGAAATATTAGCCTTTTTTTTTTTCTTTTCTTTTTTTTTTCTTGCACATCCACTACCTTTGAAAAATATATTTGGCTCCTGCCAGATATCCTGATCATGTCCAGCAACAGGGCTTTAATTTGTACTGTTTCTTCTTTAGAACTGCATGGTCGTGTGTCAGAGCTGGAGAGGAATCTGTCCACTCAGGAGAAGGAAATTCGTAGCCAGGCCTCCAAGCTGCAGGAGCTACAAAACCAACTGAACCAGGCCCGCAAAGAGCTGACTGAACGGGACAGAGACCTGGCCAAGACCAGCCACGAGCTGAGTCAGGCCAACGACCGACACCAGCAGGTTGTGTCCAAGGTAGGCTTCCATCATTGGTACATAGACTTTATTAATAACGGATATGTTGTTTTTGTTCTACTTCTTTTTGAGTACATAGATTATAGTAGGAAAGGTTGGTAAAAACAGAAGAAAACATGTAAATCACTGACAAAGATTCTGCTTATTGTTCTCAGTGTTCATCAGTTGAGCAGAAGCTGAAACAAGTCACGGAGGAGATGAGCTGTCAGAGGCACAACGCTGAGAGCTGCAGACGAGCTCTGGAGCAGAAACTCAAGGACCAAGAGAGAGATGGTCAAAAGGTGCAACAACATGGAGTCATAACTTTATTATACCTTGAAAGTGTATCTCCACCCTCAAATTCTGCTAGAACCCTGTCTCCCAGCATATTTAAAAAAATGCAACGATTGAGGGAACAACAACTGTAGGAGGTGTGGCTTCGTGTCAGCATTGGCCTCGCAGGTGCAGGGCTGATTTAAAACAGTAGATGGTGTGTTGAGCCATTTTGAACCCATGAAATGAAGATTTTTATAAATTTGGTAAGAAATATCAATATTAACACCAGCATTGATGTGTTTCAACACAGTACAGTCATATCATTTAGTTTTCAGCTCAAAAAATGTGTTTTAAGTGTGCAGTACCTCTTTAATGATTTTAGGTTTTATCAAACATTCTAAATAAAAATGCAATTTTTTTTTGTACCTGTTATATTTTGTGTAGGAGCTAGCCCAGCTGCAGAGTTCTCACCAGGCTTTGGAACAGCAGCTGAACCAGACCAGAACCAAGCTAACACAAGAGATCCAACAGTCCAAAAAAGAGCACAACATACTGCAGGCTGACATGGAGAAGGTAGGTACTTTGTAACATCTCTGTTCTGCACTTTTCTGCTCTTCCTTCATCTACTCCAGTTCATTCTTTCATCACACAGCCATCAACTTCAATAACTTGGAACAACAGTCACTGAACTGTCTCTGGGGGTGGCACATAATTGTGTTGTGTAGTTATACATTTATTTAGAGGGTGTCTGTGAGAAGGGCAGAGTAACAGGCTCAGTTTAGCCAGAGTGGAATACAGTTCAAGATGTGGTAGACTGATGCCTTTACCATATTTTCTGTTGCTCCACTTCTCAGACTTTCTGCCCTTGTATGTACTTCTCCTCTTAACCCTTCTCTCCTTGTGCTCCTTTAGATGTGCTTCGAGAAGAGTCAGATGGAGAAGGAGGTGGAGGAGCAGAAACAGAAACTGCTGAGGTCAGAGCAGAGCCTCCAGGCCAGCCAGACCAAAGAGCAGGACCTCCGCAAGAAAATGGAGGTGGGTTGCTTTTATTAGAATATCCTCTTACTGGAATTGCGAATTGACAACTCACTAGCAAGTCTGCTGATACAGCTTTTATCTTTACTTAATGTCAGAACAGCCCTTTGTGGCCGACTATAAACTAAAAAAACCTCCATCAAATATAATCATATTTTAACCAAATTACCAAAATGCAAAGGGTTCAGTATGTACTTATCTCAACACTATGAACAGATCTTCCCCCGTCTCTATCATCATCTTTTGCTCATGTTCTCTCCACATTTCTTCCTCCCTCCAGGAGTTGCAGAAAGAGAAGAACAGTGCAACTGTCCAGTTGGACCAGAGCAGCAGGCGTCAGAGTCAACTGGAGGAAGAGAAGAAGAGCGCAGACCAGAGCCTCAAACGCACCCAGGGCTTACTAGATGACCTCAAAGGTAAATTTGTAGTAGGAATGGCAATGGCAGTGGGTAGTAGTAATTTTAGAGAATTATCTGAGTGTTTGTCTTTTTGCTCTTCAGCAAAATCAGAAGGGCAGGCGGACGAGCTGAAGAGACTTCAGTCTAAACTGGAGCAGCAGACTCAGGCTTCGGCCCGGGAGCTGGAAAATCTAAAAAAGACACTTTCTGATGCAGAGACCAAAAATGACAGGTAAACATAGTTTTACTGTAGAAAAGAAGAAAGTTCAGTCACACATTGTGAAAGAGTGTACTCTATCTGTAATATTTAACTTGCTCTTCAGTTATCAGTCAAAATATTTTTATTCCATTGTAGATCTCAGAATGAACTGCAGAAACGGAAGCAAGAGACTGAGAAGCTGACCAACAGATTGACCGTTCTAGAGAAGGAGAGCCAGGAGCTGAAATCCAATCTCATTGCGAGTCACAATGAGTGTAAAGAACTGAAACAAGAACATCAAGCTCTGCTGGAATGGAAGAAAGAAAAGGAGACCTTGATCAATGAAACTGAGGCTGTGCAAAAAGACCTCACTGACAAAATTAGCAACTTGGAGAGCAGTCTCACCTCACTGAATGAGGCTAATGATGATCTTAAGGTAAGGTGCTGTGGTTCCCAATATATTCACTTAGATTATGGATTAGGAAAGATATGCCACACAGTTTATCTAAATTGATAAGCCTGCATACTGAACACTTGTTCTGTCATATTTAGCACACAGACATGCATACTGAAAGAACCTGTTTGTTTAGCTGTGTGCACAGAAAATAATTAAAGAAGTAATGATAACAATTTATTTCTTTAAGAAACCTCTATGAAGGGCAGTTTAATGTGAAAATCATCAACTTGTGTTGCCCAGTGCATTCTAGGATGTGTTGTATTATTCTAAATCTAATTCTAAACTAGGGTGGCTGTGGCTCAGGAGGTAGAGCAGGTCGTCCATTAATTAGGGTTGGCGGTTTGATTCCCGGTTCCTCCTGTCCACATGTTGGAGTGTCCTTGGGCAAGACACTGAACCCTAAGTTGCTCCCGACGGAGGCCAGCACCTTGCATGGCAGCTCCGTCACCATGTGTGTATGTGAAGCGCTTTGGGAACTGTTAAGGTTGAAAAGCGCTGTTACGGTTGAATTACCCTTTACATTGGAGATTCTGTGGGCTGATGCCAAAACATAATGTTTACCGTGGATGTTTTAGATATTTTAGTTTCTTCCTCTATTGTAAGTGTTCTGAAAATATGTTGACATGTTGCCATCCAGGATTGGAATAAGAAATAATTGTGTCCAAAGTAGTTTAACCCTCACCTTCAATACATTTCTGCTCACTATTGTAGAAGCAGCTCATGAGTGTAGAGGGAGACAAGGCCAGTCTGTCTGCTCACATCGATTCCCTGAAGGGAGAACTCCTCAACAAATGCACAGAGTTGGAGGAGAGGGAGCATCAGTACAAGGAGCTCCAGTCTCAGTTCTCCGAGGCTGGACAGAAGCACACCAAAGACCTGGAGAATGTTGCTGTGCAAGTGGCTCAGCTGGAAGCACAGGTGATTTATTGTATTGTTGTTTGCTTTGCAAGGTTCATAAGAAAACATAATAGGCTTGTAGCAAAAAAAATAGCTGATAAACAATCTTTCAATTGCACTGTACCTTTTTATTCAGGTTTTGGTCTTGGTAACAGCACAGGATACCCAATAACATTTAAAAATCTGACTGGACCAAAAGCAATATAATCTATAGCCATTGATTAAACATATTCCTAGTTTGGCATAGTGCTTACTCTTTTATCTGAACAGGTCAAAGATCTGGAGTTGCGGTTGCAGAAGGAAATGACTCGAGCAGAGCAGGCTGAGAGGACCAGCACAGAGCTGCAGGACGAGCACCAGGCAGCCTGTGAACTGGCTCGCTCCAAAGACCAGCTGGTGGAGTTGGGCCAAGCAGAGATCAGCCAGCTGAGAGAGAGCCTCGCTCAGGCCACTGCACAGCAGGAGGAGCAAAGTGCCAGGTGGGAGTTTTGTTTGTTGTTGTTTAGTTAATGATTTTGCATTAACAGCCCTGTGTTATATCATACATTTACAAACTTTATAAAGTTTAGCCCATAATAAAATACTTAGGGATGCCATAGTACCTTATGAGCATAATATGAATGCTGTGCCCCCATTGTTTCCTTGGGGAAACAATAAATGTAGCTTTCTTTTAACATGCCTGTTTTCTGTCTTTGGTGTCTAATCTCTACCAGGTTGGCAGAAGAGAAGGCAGCCCTGCTGAAGCAGTGTGAGGAGAGTGTGTCAGCAAAGGTTGAAGAGACTGAGCAGCTCAGGCTGCAGCTGGAGGAGGTTCAGCAAGAGCTACTGCTCACCAAAAACCAGGTCTGTTTTACTGGACTGCAACAGATACAGATTATTTATTATTTTTATTTATTTAACAGTCTTTTGTTTACACATTCTCTCATTTCTTTTGGAGTTGATCCCACTTTGGCTGTATTTAGTGATGTTGCAATATATTGTACAGTACAACATAATCGTATCACCAATGAGTACCTTATGATCAAAGTGTCTTTGCTATTATATATTTAATATTTATAATGACTGAGTATACTGAGGGTTTCTAATTTCAGTGGAAAATTAAATCTAGTCTGCTGCCCATATAATGTTAAGCCCTGTGCTTTTTCCTTATGTTGGGTGTTATTTCATACCTTTTCTGAACCAATAAAAGCCATAGTTGAATCTTCTGTTCATGTTCCAGGTCAGTTCCATGGATCAGTTCCTGAAGGTCCAGGAACAACTGGGAGCTGAGCTGCAGAAAGACATTAAGAAACTGTCAGATAAAGAAGAGGATCACAAAAAGATGCTTGAGAAAAAATCAGAAGAGCTCAAAGAGTTAGAGGAGGAGCTGAAGGATCTACAGAGCCACACAGAAGAGAAGGAGAAGCAGCTCAGAGAGGCTGAAGCTCAGATTTTGTCTCTGGAAGAACAAAAGGCCGAGCTGGAAAATGTAGTTCGAGAGGTGAAGAAAGAGGCTGAGGTAAAAATTGTATTATGTTTAGTAGGGTAGTTAGTTCCACATGTTTACTCATATACTGTATACCATGGGCTACACTTTTTACAAATAATAAACTTAAATCTATTTAATATCTATTTATATCTAACAGGCTTATACTGAGAAGATCAACAACCTTCTGGAGCAGATATCTTCCTTAGAAGAAGAGGTCACTGCATGCAAAGATGCAGCAGAGAAGCTTGCAGTCTTAAAGAATGAACTGGATGTGGTCAACCAGTCCCATGCTGACCTTAAGAAGTGTCTAGAATCTCTTGAGAGGAGTCACTCCTCCACTATTGAAATCAAGTCCAACTTGGAGAACACCCTGACTGAGAAAACCAGTCTGATTTTAACTTTGGAGAAAGAAGTTAAAGAGCTCACAGAGAAGATGAGCAAAGAGTCGGAGAGTCACGCTTTGGAGATTGAAAATATCCTGAACAAAGAGAAACGCATTAAAGAGAAGCTTGAAGCCACTAAGCAATCAGTAGCTGCTGGTAAAGCGGAATCAAGTTCTAGACGGGAGGAGATCAAGACCATGAAGACAACTCTGTCTGCTGCTTCACGCGGCTTAGAAGAGAGAGACAAGATGATAAAGAGTCTGAAGGAGAAGCTCAATAAAGCAGAGGCAGAGCAAGCCAAAACGTCAGATCTCCTGAAGGAGAAGATGGTTGCCATGAACAAAATCAAGGTTGGTTACAAATACATTCTTGGTTTTGTTTTAGGCCTTACATGTCAACAATATTTTGACATAGAGTAGAAATGCTACTATATTATATCAGTCTTGCGTGGCTCAGGGTACAAATGGTAGATCAGAAGAGGACATATTCAGATAAAGTCAGATGAGTCGTCATTTTAATAATTTGCTTCATTCATTTCATTTTTTCACATTAAGGTTCAACTGGAGATGCTGCAAATGGACCTGGAGGACAACGAGACAGTCATGAACTCTTTTGACAGTCAGGTGGAGGAGCTGAAGGGAACCATAGAGTCACTGGAGGCTCAGCTGGCTCAGAATCAAACCCAGATGTCTGACATGGAGGCCAGGCTGGAGGACAGCAAAGCCCAGGTAGAGCCACTAACTTACACTAAATCATTTTGTGCCACAGACTTAGTGTGGAGATTAATTTTTATCATTCTTTGGAGCTCAATATTTTAACACAAGTCTTAAATTTGACTGTGTCTCACAACTGCCTGATTTATTTAATTGTCCAAAATTCAAGCAGCAAATTGGTATCGTCTTTACCAGCTCCTATTGCTCTGTAGCGAAGTAAGGTAGATTGATCTAAACTCTAACCTTTCCAGGTCTCTGTCTTGGAAACCCGTTTGGAGGAGGTCCAATCTCAGAACTCGGTGCTGGAGACACAGTATGTCACAGCTAGGGAGGAGTTGATGGAGAGGAGCTGTGAAATAACTCGTCTGGAAGAGGATGCTGTCAAACAAAGCCAGCTGGAGGAGAGCGTTGCCACTTTAGAGTCTAAACTCAGTCAGACCACAGAGGAAAATGTCAAGTTAGAGACAACTCTCAGGCAGATAATTGAGGACAAAGACAATAATCTTAACCAGTTAGTACGAGAGAAAAACAACCTTGAAACTACTTTGAAACAGTTGACAGATGACAAAGAGCAAGTCAAAACTGAAATTATTTACATAAAAGCAGAGAAGAAACAGCTGGAAACCAATCTAGACAAGCTAGCTGAGGAGAACAAACAACTGCAGACCAACATTAAGCAGTTAACTGAAGAAAAGCAGAAGATTGATCAACTGACTGTAGAAAAACAAGAAGCTGAATCGACTCTTAGACAGGTCATTGAAGAGCGAGCCCAACTAGATGTTACCCTCAATCTGATAAACCTGGAAAAAATTCAACTTGAGGATAAACTAAGCAATCTAACCTCAGAGCAAAATAACTTGAATCGAGTAGTCGAGGAAAAGCTTCAGCTGGAAGTCGACTATAATCAGCTGACTGAAGAGAACATCAAACTTCAATGTAGTGTGAATCAAGTAACCGACGAGAAGCTGCAGTTACAAGAAAGCATAGAGAGGCACGAACACGAGGTGGCTTCACTTAAAGAGGAGAACGAGTGCATCCATCGCTCCCTCCTGTCCTCAGAGCAGGAGCACCAGAGGCTGAAGGAGCAGCTCGAGATGAGAGACAAGAGTGCTGAGGAGTACAGAGAGAGGTAGTGCATCTATATCTGCTTTACCCTTTGATGTTTATGTGAGTTACTATAGTTCAGTTCTTCAGTATGTATATTTTTGTATTCTGTTAAATGTTTTTGTACTATTAATATGACTTTTATGTTCTGTATCACAGGAGCCAACAGTTTGAGGCGGAGCAAGCAGAACTGCATCAGAAGTTGGTGGGCTTACAGAAGGAGCTGACTGTGTTAAAGCAGCAGTACGAGTCACTGCTGGAGCAGGCTGACCAACAAAACAGCCTCATAATGCAGCTGTCAGAAGAAATGCAGGAAACCCAGAACCCAGGAGAAAAAATCAGCTACATGGAGTCTGAGGAGACAGAAATTGGTGGTGAGTGTAAACCAAAACTAGACTAAAGTTTTTCATGAATCACTTCTGCAGCTTTACATTTACATTGAGTTATTTGTAACGGTTTCCACAGCAGTTGCAGCAGGACAGACAGATGTAGAGCCGACACGTGATACAAGCGTCCGTACCAATACTGAGTCCATTCCAGTAAAGGAACAGCTGAGCCCTATGGTGTCTGAACTGGGTGAACTTTCCCACCAGTCTGATGAGGCTCTCAGGTACAATGACTTCTGTACTAAGCACATATACACAATTATACACCTTTGTATGTTGTATGTGTTTCATTGCCTGATAAATAAATCTAATCTCCCCCAACTCCTGGTAGTGAGACAGAGCTGGTCTTCAAGGAGGACGTCATTGAGCAGGAGATGATCCAGGAACAGCTGGGCGAGGAGAGGGAGACGTGTGTTGCCGATGAAGAAGTAATGAGGGGTAACGAGGAGCAGCAGCATCTACAGCAACCCTTAGATCAGGTAGAAAACAATTATTTCAATATGCATTTGTCCTTCAGTCATGATGCTGTCATTTGTTTAACTTGTGGCTGGGGATACTTATTTTATTGATTTACTATAAATGTAATCAGGGAACTTGATGGTTGCTTTTAATATTTCTCTACCAGAGAGGAATGTTTAGCATTCAGCAGTTTGGGCATTTTCTTTTCAAAAAATGTATTATTAATTTTGACATAACATGTCAACACAACATGTCATGCTGTCTATACCTCAAAGTGTACTGTTTAAGAAAATGACATTTTTCTGTGAATACATAAGCATTATTATGAGTATGTTTTTATCATATAAACAGAATGACCTTGAGTGTCTTTATGACGTTTATTTTATCTTCTATCTTGCAGCTTCCTGAAGACAGCAGTCGTTCCAGTGATGTTCCTGAAAGTAAACCTGAAATCTATGAACTTTCTCCACCATCTTCCTCCCTTGGTGAGACCCGACAGTTAGAATCCTCTGGTGAGTAAATAAATGGTGCTTACGAGTGCAGTTTCAATAAAAATGTGTTATTTATTTACTAACTTAAAAAAATTAAGCCACAGTTTATTGCCAGTGTAGGAATTACACCCTATTATATACTTCCAGGGACTTGGTGATTTATGATGATAATTTATTCTGATGCACACTATGAATTATTGCTTTAAGTCTGATCAATGATGTTGAAATAACTGTATATTAATAACTGTATATATTCAATCCATCTATCAGCAACAGAGTCATCCCAGGTAGAAGATGACCTCAACCACTACAAGGAAATTATCACAAAACAAGAAAATGAACTCCAGACCCTGCGTTCAGAGTTTGACCAACTGACCTCCAACCTCGCACTGAGAATGGAGTTGACCTCCGAACTGGAAGTCCAAGTTCAAAACTTAGAGAAGAAAGCTCATGCAGCAGAGGAGGCGGCACATGGTGCAGCATATAAGCTGAACATCGCTTTGGAGGAGAAGAAAGGCGTCGCTGACCAGGTAGGGGGAAGAAACTGCAGGATACCAAATACCACTTAAATAGTAAATGCCATTGTTACGCTGCCACTGATACTAATACTGTGTGCTCATTTGTAGCTGGCTCAGCTGTCAGAGGAGAGGGAGACATTAACTCTGCAGCTGCAAACTGCTAAATGCCAGCTGGCTGATGTTATGGAGATGCTGGAAGGACTGGAGATGGCCAAAGGTAAATATTTTCCTATTTTACTGAAAATGAGGGATTGACTTCACCATGCAAGATTATTTACTGATTTTACACCTCAGTCTGAAACAAAGTGCTAAATGCAGAGCAGCTTATAAAGGAACACACAGGCTTGAAGTGTGTACTATGTTGTTGTATGCTGATATTGATTGGATATTTTCTTTGGCTCTGTAGGTGGATGGGATGAGAAATTCCTTCAGCAGGAGAGCGAGCTGAAGAGGGTTCGCTCTGAGAAAGCTAACCTTGAGCAGCACATCCTGGGCATGGAGTCTGAGCTGGAGACTCTGCAGGAGGAGAGGACCAAACTGAAGGATGAGGTGGAGACCCAGAGGAGGACCTGTTCAGGCATGGAGCACCAGATAGAAACGCTCACGACAGAGGTGAGCTAAAGCCTTACTAATATGTAGGCTCAAGTTGTTTTTCTTGTGCAGAAACTGATGACACATCAAGACAGTATTGAACACGGTCTGTTTTTTTTTTTAAGCTTACTCCTCAATCAGTGTGGCACAACTATTCTAAATCTCACTATTTCTCCAGACAACCCAGCTGAGGTCTGAACTTGTGTCCTGCACTGAAGAGCGAGATGACCTGAACCAGTCTTTGGGCCAATGGAGAGAGAAAGTTCACAGTCTGGAGAAGACTAACGGCGAGACAAGAAACTTACTTTCCATCCTGGAGGACGACATCAGAGCAGGAAGGAAGGAGTATGAAGCCCTGCAAAGCAGCATGGAGAGACTGAAGACCGAGAGGCAACAGGTAGGTACATGGAGAATTCAAGAGTCTGGAACCTGTACACAGATCCATGTGTCAGTTAAAATACTTGATACAGGTCAAGACAGGCTCTTATTTAGAATTAGCTTACACTGATGGCATAAAGAAATGCGCACGAGTCTGTCACCTTGTTAGGTTTGCTACTTCGGGCCAGCTAACGAGGCACAGAGTCCTTCTCCTTTTGTCTTTTGTTTTCAGTTCAGAACATAGCAACATGGATGATAGAAGCAGTAATGCATCTTTGATTCTTCTGGCTAAATGGCTGTTGAAAACTCAAATTTATCTGTTAGCTGCAAATAGTTTATACTCTGAACTTTTCTGTACATCCTTGTCAGTGTCCTAAATGTAACTGTGCAGTTAAAGTTATGCTAATAGCAAAAGTAAACAATAGATTCATGTAATGCACTCATATCTTTTGTGTGTGTGTATACAACATTTCTTCTGTTGCTGATTGTTGATGTTTCAGTATTCTTTATGAAGAGTTCATTCCATTTTCTTTCACTAAAGCTGTTGGAGCAGATTAAAGTGCTGGAGCAGGCAATATCCCAACAGAGTGGAGAAAGAGAGGAGCTTATTGGGCAGCTTGACAAGATCACAGAAGACCACACCTCAGCCAATCAAAACACTGAGTCCATGGTCGGCAAAATACAGGTGACGGGGTTATAACCTATTGATTCCCTCAGAGAACCCGTATTCACAATACAAATTCTTTAGCTTGTTATTTAAAAACAAGATAGAGTTTTATGTTGTGCATGGGCCAGTAAACCCTCAGATGGTTCCGATGCACTTTAGTTTCAGTAGTTGTGTAGCATAAACAATATTCACAACCAGACTTTGTGTTTGTCGACATATTACCTAGGCATCGGTAAAATACTACTACTGATGATGATCATCAAAGATTCTTCAGGAGGCATAACATGTTTAATTCTAATCTTCCTTGTTTCCCTCCTGTCTTCCCTCAAGGCTTTAGAGGGAGAAGTGTGTCGTCTCTCACAGTCTCTAGAGTCCTCTCTACTTGAAAAAGGAGAGATTGCCTCTCGTCTGAACTCCACACAAGATGAGGTCCAGCAGATGAGGACTGGTATTGAAAAGCTCCAGGTCCGCATTGAGTCGGACGAGAGGAAGAAAAAGAAGATGGGGGAGCTGCTCAAAGGTGAGTCTTGACATCCGTGGAAATTACTAACCTCTTGAGTTTTGTGAGTTGGTGTTGGTCTAAATGTGACTCTTTACCTCTCTAGCTGCCCAGAGAAAGTATGACTCACTGCAAGATCGCATTGATGCCCTGGAGAGAGAGGCGGAAGATGTAGAGCAAAGTCTAGAGGAAGCTGTGCTGCAGGTATTCTGTTGTAAACATGTATATGCCAAAATAAATAATCACTACATCTGTCTTACATTGAGATAGATCATTTGCTCTCTTTGTATTAAATGCAAATGTTTGATGTTCTTCCACAGGCTGAAACAGCCAAAGCTGAGCTGGTGGAGGAAAGGAGAAAGGTACCACCATATGAATTTGTGTTTGGCTATCTGATGCCCTTTGCTGTATATCTGTGATGTTTTTCTTTATGTTCTAATAGTAAAACATGACAGTTGTTGTAAATCACGCAGTATATTAATCAGATTTATACTCCCTTTTTCTTTCTTTCTCTCATGCTCTTCCTTTCCATCCTGATTTTCTTCTCCACCCTTGGCTTGCCTCCTTTCACAAACTCTCTGCTGCTGTCTGTCTTCAACCATCACTATCTCCTGACCCTCAGGTGGAGGAGGAGAAGATAGAGCTCAGGGACAGACTGTCGGAGCTCTCTGCCACGCTGGACAACCTGAGATCTGAGAAACAACATATGGAGAGAGAGCTGGAAGCAAAAAACAGAGAGATAGAAGAACTGAAGGCTGCTAAGGAGGAGCTGGAGAGAGGGTTGGCGAAGGCAGAGGTAGATAGAAGAGAAGAAGAGGAAAGACAGAAAAACAGGGTTGAAGAGCTGGAGAAAGGAATGAGAGAGGAAGCAGAGAGGCAAACGAGGCAAGTGGATAACCTCCAGGCGCAGCTGGAAGTCTCTCGGCAGAGAGAGATCTCCCTTGAACAAAAGAGTGCCGAAACAGAAGGGGACAGAGAGAGGATGCAGTCTCTGCTGGTAGAGATGGAGAAAGAGAAAACTAGTCTGCAGTCTTCTCTGGAGGAGTGGCAGATGCAAGGAGAGAAGCTCCGCTCTCAGGGAGAGGAGTGGGAGAAAGAGAGAAACAACCTGAGGACCAGTATAGAGGCTTTGGAAGAAGAAATTAAGCATCTTAAAACACTCATGAAAGCTAAAGAGGAAGAGAGAGAAGCATTGGAGAAGGAGGCAGATCAGAGACACACCTCAGTAAAATCCATCTCATATCTTATGGCGGAGAAAGAACAGATAGAAGAAAATGGACGGCTGGCAGAGGAGAAAGAGAAACTGCACTTGACCCTGTTTTCAGTGGAACAAGAGAGAGATAACCTGCACTGCACTCTTGCTTCTGTAGAAGAAGAGAGAGAAAGGCTAACGCAAGAGAGGGGGGTGTTAGCTGATGAGAAGGAGAAGCTTCAATCTAGCCTCTCCTCGATAGAAAAGGAGAAACGTGACCTGCAACAAAGTCTCTCTTCATTAAAGCATGAGAAGGAAAGAATACAGGAGGAGAAACAGAAGTTAGAGGCTGAAAAACAAGAATTGCAGTCTTCCCTTTCTTTGATTGAAGGAGAGAGAAACAACCTGTCGTCAGCGCTTTCTTCACTGGAACAAGAGAAGCAAAGAGCAGAAGAGAAAAAAGAGAAGCTCACAGAGGAACACGAGCGTCTTCAGTCTGCTGTTGCCTCTTTGGAGAAGGAGTTGGAAACATACAAGTTGTCTGTCGCACAACTCAATGAGCAGGTACACACACACACATGCAGCACTTGTTTGTGTCACCTTCAATCCTATAAAAAGCTGAAATCCAACTATTTCTTTTTTTACATGTATGTTTCAAAATGGCAGTGCAGCAGTGTGTTTCCACTAGCTGTACATAAATCATTCGTAAACTCAGCCTTTTACATGCAGGACTAAGCCAAACCTGCAGTAGGGCACACAGTTACCTCAACCTGTGGCATTAACATGAGTGAGTTTATACATTCACAGTCTTTAATGGGAAATGTAAAATAAAACTACACTGGCTTTATCCTGTAAGCTGGAGTTGTGTGGCCTAGTTGACAGTCCAAATTGCCAACTACTCATGATACAAATGTATCAAAAAAATGAGAAATGGCCTTATATATGAGAAAGATGTGAGAATGATATCTTGTTTTATTCTATTTCCACACGACTAAATCTCACCACTCTCTGTCCTACCGTTTCAGGTGTCAGAGCTGACATCTCAAGCCGCTCGTGTGTCTAAAGAGAGAGACTCTGCTCTGAGCAAGATGAGTCTCTGGATGAAGACCTGCAAACAGCTGGAGCAGGAGAAGCAAGTGATGTTAACCAGCTCAGGTGAGAAAAAAAACATTTACGTGATTTTCCATTACTTTAAAAACTTGATGTGGAAGCAATCAACTAGAATTTTCAATCTGGACACAAAGGTGAATATTGTGAAAAGTATAGACCATGAGATAATTCAATCATATGATGCTTCTTCTGATTTGAAACAGGAGGGCTCTGATGGCATTAATCTCAGTGCAGTATGACTTGGAAAAATATTAAGCATAATTAATTCAACATTTCTTCCAAAGTGGACACATGTAGAACAAAGTAATTGGAGAGAAATTCAGTTTGTAAACGGTCAGATTGGTGATTCTTGCCGACTTCTTCCATTTAGGATGACAGACTCCAATTCTCTGACCTACACGGTGCTCTGAAAACATGGAGATTAAATCTCTAGAAAGTGCAGCTGAATCATTTTGTTAACATGGGCCACATTTTTCTTACAGGCGATGGAAAGAGCAGTGAGGAGGTGCAGACTGAGGTGAACCAGCTGATGATGGAGGCAGAGGAGAGACAGAAGGAAGTGGAAGACCTGAAGACTGCCCTGCAGCAGAAGAGGGCGGAGGCAGAAGAAATGACTAAGGAGGTGGAAGAACTTAAGGCTGCCCTTGATGAAAGGAAGAAAGAATTAGAAGAGAGAAACGGACAGCTGGAGGAGATGAAGAGTGAGTTGGATGAACTAAACACACTCCTGGAGGAGAAAAGCATCGAGGCAGATGAGAGCATGGATAAATACTGCAGCCTGATGGTTAAAGTCCACAAGCTGGAAGAGACCAATGATGCACTGACAACACGACTGGAGCAGTTCACTACTAGCCAACGTGCTAATGAAGCTAACATCCACTCCAGCAGTCCCGACAGTACTCACCGCCAGCGCTCAGGAAGGAAGTCTTCCTCCAAACATCATGAAGAAAAACTGGCTGACAACGAGAACATGGCTCCTTCAGCACTTCAGAGGTCTCCTCAGGGGTTGTCTTCAGGGAAACGGGGTCACCGTGATATCGGTGATAAAGACAGTGCCCAGGAGGCCCTGCACAACCTGACAAAGAAGCTTAAAGCCAACGCAGTGACTACACCCAAACCGAGAACTGAACAGGAAGATGAGGAGTTCAGACCAGAGGGTCTTCCTGAGCTGGTGCAGAGAGGTGCGTGTTGGGTAGTAATTTAAAGTAGCCACAACTCTCACAAGTTCACTAACATCTGGGGAAAAGTCACCTCTAGTTTGTCTCCTGTGCCGGTGTATTCTAGTGTGAGGTGTAGTTTTAGCAGTCTGGCTTCTCATGTTAGTGGGATAAAACGTGCTTAGCCTGTAACCAGGGTGGGAAATTAACTTTTTAAAATGTGAACATCTACCAGCCAGTGACAGATACATGTTGAAATTCACCAGCCACTCAATAGTAAATCATTATTTTGTGTCTGAAATCTGCCAGCCACTTTAATATTTGGCTGGTGGCTGGTGCTTTTCCATCCCTGCCTCTAACTTAGATGGAGAAAGTGTTTACAGGGAATTACAAGAATGAGCGCCACTAACATGCTCTGCCTGCATTTCTATTGGTTTCAAATGCTGCATGATTCTACACCCCCCCAGCTTTTTGTTCTTCTCTCTCACTTATGAGTCATAATTTGTCCTCTCACAGGGTTTGCTGATATTCCTCTGGGGGAGGCCAGTCCATTCATCATGAGGAGAACCGCGGTGAGGCGCTGCAGTCCTCGACTGGCTGCCAGACGGACTGTTCCCACATCTGCAACTGACGGCAAGGTGAGCAGCTCCAACCATCTCTCTCTTACACACACAGACACAGTACAGTACTCCGCCTGCCTCCAACAGCCAGCTACACTAAATTAACATACACTCTATGGCCATTTTATTAGGTACACTTGCATGCCAACACAAATGGCGAGCTCTTCAAAACAGCGAATCACATTGCTGCGATATACACTATGCTCATTACACAGTATAAAGCGAGTGAGTGAGTGTTGTGAACAATGGGGTCTGACTCCAGACATGAGGCAGGACAGATGAATAGATGTAAATCTGAGCTGCCAGTGTCTTTTTCTTACTGTCTCATATTTTACAGTCAGCTTGAGCGGTCAGAAAGAAAAAAACCTATTCAGTTGTTTTTCTTTGTCAGGTCTGTGCCTGCTTTGATGTTAGTATTGCTGTTTGTGTGTTGGAAAAAATAGTTAAATGAGCCATAGACTAAGCTCAAATATGAATGATGTCTTGTCACATGCGGGGAAAACAACTGTTCAGTGTCTCTGCATTTTTTGAGAAGTTGGATTTGTTTGTGGTGCTAGACCTACTAGCTCCAAATGGAATATTATTACTGTACATTTATAACCATACCTTTTTCATTTACACACTGGCTCAACATATCCATGCATTGTCATCATAAAGGCCGTGATACACTTAATACACTTTAGAAAAATGGGCATAGTATCTTTGAGGTCACCTGTTGTATCTGAAGGAACTTTAAGAGACCGCCAACCAGAGTCGAAGAGTTCATGATTTCCACCAACTTTCTAGATCAATGTGTATGTGTTGGTTTAGGTTGCCGGGCCCCTAATATGTCTACAGGATATCCGGACCCCTCTCAGCTTTTAGTCAGTCCAGGTCAGCTTCTAATTGCGTCAGGTCAGCTGAAGTGAACCAGCGGTGATTCAGAGGATGTAGAGGTTTCAGGTCAGAGGTCAAGAGGGAAAAAATGTCTCTCAGTCACCTGTTTTACCCCCCCGGCTGTATGACTGTGTCTTTACATGTGTTCACCTACACTGAAGTATTGCTGCCGAATGAACTTTATCTCTTTAATTCGCAAATATCTCACTTCCTACTTTCTTGTGTTTGTCCTCTTTCACTCATCCTCTCTCTTCATCTTGTCATCTGTCTTATCTTACTCTTCCTCCACAGGTTTTGGGGCCCATTCCCCTCCAGAGTCCCTCTGCAGACAGCTCCAACAGGAAGTGCCTCTCACCGAGTGGTGAGGACAGACTTCCACGTCGTTCACTGAGTTTACGCAAGACGCCCGAGCAGAAAGAGAAACAACTTTTAAAAGAACAAACACGAGAAGACAACTGTCACGTTCAGTAGATCAACACACACACACACACACACACACAGTCTTGCACTTGCGATTCATTTGTAGAAATATACACGTTCACACTCATAGATAGACAAAAGATTAACTCCACTTTTTGAAAAAAGACACTTATTTTTAAAGTAACATCCACCTTTAAAGTGTTTAACACACACCTTTTCCTTTCTTTCTTTCGGTGGGGGGGCACAGAAACAGAAATCACTAAAGATGATGACAGGTTAAAGAGGAATCTGTAACTATCCAAATGCTGCTTTTTCTTCATACCACTACTTTTCATTATTCTGTTTTAAGCGATTTGTAATGAAACTGTCTTTGAAATGTCACATACATATTTTTTTTTTTCCTAAATGTTTTAGAATGAATGAAAGCACCGTTGCTTTGTGATTCCTCTGAATATAAACCAGCCGTTTGTGTTTGTTCGTCTGTCTTCATCTCTTCACTCGCTGGTTGTACTTTAAATTCTTTTGTACTCTTTGTTGTGTTTTTGGTGTGTGTGTGTGTGAGAAATGTCTTGCTCTTTGTTCATAGTAGATGATATATATACGGTAATAACAGCTATGCTTCATCCGTCTGTTAGTCCTGTAACATATCGCCTGATCACTAATGGCAGCTAAGATTTGATAGATTTTCTGTTCTGACTCTCTCATATCTTCTATATATTTTTATAGTTGAAGTCAAGAAAACAAATCAGATTTTTCTTTTGACTTTTTTTCTTTTTCTTTCTTACCGACTGTGCAAAAATGTTGAAAGCAGGTCTACTTTTTATCTGTTTCTGGTTTTTATTTAGGTATTGATCATTGTAAATAGTTCAAAATTGGCCCTTTTGTTTTGTTTTTTTTTTTGTTTTTTTTAAACTAAACCTTCAACAGCTTCATAACTTGTGTGGTGTTTTTGTCACATACAGATGTGTGTTTTGTCTTTGATACTGTTATTGGGTGAAAAGTTATGTGACAGTATGCACACGTGTGTGTGCGTGCGTGCGTGCGTGCGCGTATGTATGTGTGTTAGAGGTAGATCGTGCCACTGCCACCACAGGGTGGAGAACCTGAGCCATATGGAGAAAACATGTTGGATATATGAGTGTTGAGCAGTGTGACTGTCTTGACAGTGCAGGAAACATCTCAGGCAAAATAAAATATCTAATGACACCGTTTTATATGGTTCCTCAGGCCATTAAAGGAAGTAAAAAATAGAATTTAAAGTGAAAAGCATAAATTTAGCTCAAGCAGCTGTGTATGTGATGCATGAAACAAACGATTAGTTTTGGTCAGAAGGTTTTTGGTTATGTTTCAGAATGCCTTTTATTTTTCATACAAACCTGTTCGCTCCACAGGTAATAAGGGAGGATGTCCGTTCATTTGGCTTTTATTGAGAGAAACAGTTAAGAATGAACATTTTATTCATGCAACATGAAACTAAGTGGTCCCACATTTGTATTAGTTGAGGATGAAGTGAAAAAGTAATGTATAACTTATCACTTATAATACAAATTACCTTCTCCTTTGGAAGCCATGTAATTTAATGTCCATACTGTATGTCACGCTGTCTCCCCCCTCCAATACTGCGCTGTAAACTGACATGCATTGTTTAATTAATTGCAAACTGATTATAATCAGATTTTCACTTTGAATTTTAGAGTAAAAATCATTTGCCCGTCCACCTTTTATTTACTTCATCCGCTGCCGGACATCGGGCCACAATGAGCTCCTTCCAGGCCACCTGACGTCTGGTTAAAGTTCACAAAATCACCAAAAGGTGGTGTTAGTGAGGAAACACTAGCAGCTCTCAGCCTTTTCAATAATGCAGCTCTTTCACCACATTTCAAAGCACACCTAATTAGTATTTGCTCAAAAGGACACAAGCAAGTATTGTGTAATTTTATAGAAGACAAACGGAAAACAAACACATTTCCTCATGATGGAGTATGGTAATCAGACGGTGATTCTGTTTGGCTTTATTAGGTCGTCTGTGTGCATTAAAGTAATCAGTGACGGGCTGGTCTGAGGACTGCTGCATCAGCCACAACTGCTGTGCTTGGATTAAGACTAGTCCCACAGTATAACTTGGCAGCTTTACAGACTCATTTCAACAGAAAGTAACATATAGCTGAAATCAACGCTAAATATATATCATTCATAACTTCCTTTTCTAATAGAACCACATGTTTGCTTACTGCACTGAATGATCATCCATGGGTGAATCTCTTTATGTAACCATTTCGAATTCATGACTAAATTTGGAATGTTGTCACTTTACCACAATAAAGACAAAATAAGCTGACTGAACCTGAGGTTTGCTCCTCAGCCTTTTTAATTGAAATCAGCAAATTACATGTCGGTATCCTGCGGGTTATAGCATTAAGTGTCCTTCATGCTGATTGAGTCTGATAGTACAAACACATGGGAACGGTGGCCGATCCGTGAAACGTCAAAAATGATTCGGGGGGGTTTCTCTGTGTAAACCTTTCTGATGTGTCTGGGGAACATTGCTTTGGATCAATCAATCAAATTAATTTTAATTTTTTTCTTCTGGTGTAGAACCGTTAGCATTAGAGTTATTGATTTGTGTCGACCTTTTGACCTCTTGTTCTTAAGGCCTAGTAAGGACACATTAAGATAGGACACAATAGGTTTTCATCAGTTTCTTGTTGGAGCATCACTGAGGTTTTTACATTCACCTGGTTTTTTCATTCACTCTCATATCTTCTTGTCTCTCTCTCTGGCGGGCAGCAGGACATGCTGGGTTATGGGAACAGTGAGGTGGCGACACAGTCACACACCTCAGAGCGGATACAGTCCTGCTCTGATGTCTCTGGTTGGAACTGTTAGCGGAAGCTGCGGTGCCAGAACCAACTCTGGAAGAGGACACGGGAAATGAGGAGATGGGTCCACTGAGCTATGTTATCACTGGCACTCAGGCTGCAGGGTGTGTGTTTGTGTATGCTGGTGTGTGTGTGTCTGTCTTTAAAACTGACAGACTGACTGACCGTCGATCCCCCCCGCTGTATGCCTGATTTGTCCCATTCTTCACCCGGCAACACTGTGTAAGCAGCCGTTCTCAGGGCCAGAGGAGAGTCACTGACAGGAAGTGTTGACCAGTTTGTGTGAACAGGACGGAGGGAAAGAGACAACAAAGAAGAGTTGAACCGATGGTGGTGCGTTTGAGTTACTTTAAAAAAACTAAATTATGTAATCTGCAGTGTTAAAATATAACCAAGACTGCTTTTTAACTGGGAGTGGACAGAGTCATCTGTTATAACAGGCTTATAAGTTGTAACCTAAGGCTTTATTGATGGTTAATTAATCATTTAGTAAGGCTTTATAGATCAATTATTAACCATTAATAATAAACCTTGCCAAGTTGCAAAAAAGGGATTTTCTGCAATCTGGCAACCCAAACATTTTTCTTATTAATGGCTTTTAACTGCTATATAAAACATTAGTAAATAATTTATTAATCATTAATAAAAGTATTAGTTAAATATAGATCCTTTATAAACTTATTAAAAAGTGGTACCAAAACATGTTCTGTATGAGGACAAAACAACAAGACTACTGCTGTTAGATTGTTTAGACCCTACTGTTAGATTTACATGTCTTACAAATTGCATGCACAATATTTTATATTGCTGCTGATGTCCTGCCTTCTTTCCTGTCATCATTTGACCGGCACAGGTGTGTCTTTAAAGAGGCACTCAAGCAATTCAGTATTGCATTTCCATAAAGTTGGAGGACTTATGGGGGACAGATACCCTGACTTTTTGTCCCTAGTATGAGTTAAGCTCCAAAAGTTTCCACAATGCAACTTGTCTTTGTCAAACCCTCCCTACCTCCCAACCAGTTTGTAACGCAGGCTTCCTGTTAAAAATGTGTGTTCCCCAAACTGAAATAACTTATGTGAGGTCACTTTTCTCACAGGCTGAGTAGTACTCCTTATGACTAGTAAATTAGAAAACTGGTGGAGTGCCCCTTTAAAGGATCCCAATTCATCACATGCAACAAAATCTAAAACGAAAAACAGCATGCCCCCACTGTAGTCTTTAAAGGTCCTAAAATCTGGTTGCTTCTGGTCTTTTTGGTTTTGTTGTGCATGTGATGGGTTGGCATGCCTAAAGCCACACCAACATCTGGCATGTGTGGCAGGTTAAATGAAGCACACGTCCTGTTGGGAAGTGGTGGGAAAAGAAGATTGTGTGGTTCAGTTTGTGCTGTCAGGGGCGACTAGCCAGCATGTCTGAGTCCTGTGTCAGGACAAACAGTAAGGCTGGAAGCCAAAGGAGGGAGGAAGAGGAGGGTGAGAAAAGATCTCAGATTGAAAAAGAATAGATAAATGGCTGGACTGAAGAAGAATTCTTACAAATGCATATTTTTTAGAAATAAATAAAAGGAAAAACCTGCCTGATCACCTGACCATGTTGGCTTGCTTTCCCACTGAAGCTAATACATATCTAACTTTCACAGGATTGCCTCCCTGCACTCACCGTCTCCTCTTGGGTGGAGATATAATGTTCAATTACACACACAGAGAAGAAGCTATTTTTCATATCCAGTGTCCCCGGGCTATTTTTACAGCACCTGTCTAGCAAAGAATTGTCTCCACAAGCACAGAGCTAAAAATAGAGACCATTAGAATAAAATCGACACAAAAAGCGCTGGGCGCTTCAGTTCATCTGACTTCTGTAATTACAATGTTTTGAAACATTAACTCTCCTCAGGGAAATTACTTTCAAAGGCTCATCTTGAACAAGGATACAGAATGGTATACTTATAATACACGGTACCAGTGCTCTCTGCTCCGTGAAGCTGCGTGGGAGCTTTCTGTGAAGTTATAGAGATATTTACTTTCAAGAATGGAGGATTTGCAAATATCAGCCGATTTGAAAACCTTAACTGGACCTGAGTAGGGTACATACATACTGACCAGAGACACGCACTGTATGAGTTATAATAACAGAAGAAGTCATTATGCCCAATAAATCATGGGTGAAGTAACTTATACAGTAACTATTCTTTGAATAGATGAGCAAAAATAGTGGGTATCATGTATCTCTGAAACTGTTGAGTCATATATACTGTATATACATTCTATGTGACATGGACCAGGGGTCAGTGAGGTTGATCCACAATCAGTGGGGCCGAGTTTGGTCTCCACAGGGCTCCTGCTTCTTACAGGGGCAATTCACCCAAATGACAAAATATCCTATTTCCCACTTCACCCGAATGGCATTAAGCCATGCAGATAGTATTGGTTTTATTTGCTGAGACTCATTTATGTTGCTCAAAGCAAAATTACATTCCATTTCCAAGGACAATGTCCTGATTACTGTGGATTATTCAATGACCTCACTGGTCTTTTAGAGAGAAAATGGTGTTTTTTTGCAATCTGGGTAAAGTGACCGCTGAAGATGTCCTGGAGTAGGTTACTGAGCATGTGATGTGGCCCACTGGTGCAACCTCCTAAAGCCCACATTAAAGACCAGTGGACAGGCAAGGTACTCTGGCAAGCAGCTGCTTGTAGTGTTATAAATGGAGAAAATTTGCATGTATTCCAGACTATATTTATGTAGACGCCTGCACAGGAACAAGCTACTGCTTTTTACTCCCTGCAATCTAACCACTACCCCCATGGTTAGATATACATTTGGAAACCTGCCATGAGATCCCCTCCAGGCATGTTTTAAAGCAGTAGTTCAAAATGTTCCTTTAAGACTTATAAAAAGATTTTGTATTGAATAATCATTCTTGTCTCTATTATGTTTCCTTTTCGTAAACATGTCAAACTCAGATTTAACGTGAGCATATAGAAACGTTCCTCTTTCAGCAGATGAATTTGAAAACAGTCTTCTAGTATCAAACTACATAATTCTGCACAGTGATGCTCAAGCAAGTGAAGTAACAATAAGAATAACACATTTTTGAGTGGATGGGGGGCTTTAAATGATTATATTGACATTACCAGCAACCAGTTTTCTCTTGTGGAAGTGATGTTAATAATACCATAACCAGTCCTGTGGTTTCTCCATTACTCCTGGTTCTCTCAACCTTGGTTGGCTAGATGGGCTCTGATAACAGAGAATATATCATGGTGAAACGAGCCAGTGTACTGTATCTGTCTGACTGTGTGCTGTTGATTCTGGTCTGTACTTCCTGCTTTGATAGCTTTACCTCACGCATCATAAGACCTGCTGCCACTGGCCAGTCGCACTCATCGGCCCACTCAATCATCCAGGAAGTTTAAATACTAATAATTACTCAGTGGTTCACTGGCTGTGAACTGTGTGAGAGAAGATACTGATTAATGTGCTTCCAGATATTTAACAAAGCAGAGTTATGTCTGGCAGTAGGGAGAATGAGTCGATCACTACATGTCAGGGAGAAACTTTAAAGCCCTTGATTAAACATTATGAAATATTTCTCCATAATTTTAAAAATTCATGACTAAATTAGGAACATGCAAAGTTAAAGTCTGATAAAAACATCTTTAGTTATCATTTATTCATTTAATTATATTTATTATACAATTATATTGTGTGGGTGTGGTTTGATCAGATTTGACAGTGACTTAACAAACCTTCAATTCAAATGTTGCTCAATCCTGAAACCCAAAACTGGAGCCCGTTTTTTTTTTTTGCCTAAATTTGTGTACATTTTGGCAAATTGGCACAATTAAAAGTATGCTAAATTAGCTATTAGTGCTTCCTGTTTGCATTGTACCCATGGATGTACAGACAACTATCACTGGATTTCTTTGATACTGAAGAAAACTTCAGGCAAGTTCTGGAGTGACTTTTTTCTATGATTGCTAAGCAGATTTTTGGACATTTATTCGCTACAATAACTACAAGAAACTACAATAACTAACTTCCTGTTGTTTTTAGAACACCAGCATGCACCTGTCCCTTTCACCTCACGCACTATCTCTACCTCACGTCTCTGAGCAACTTAACAGCAGCTGAAAATCATTGTTGTTTTTTTTACCTCCAGTGGTTTGACTACTCACTTTGATGCAATGATGTAAGGTGTACTCAAGGGTGTGTCGGTACACCGTGACATCACTGTTGGGTGTGGTTACAGGTGAGTACTCTTCTGATCACACCCATCAGTAATGCTGGATGCAGCCTGGTGTTACTGTAAGTTACTCCCTGAGTTTTGCAAGTGTTAGCATTAAATTCAGCATTTACACACCAAGTAAACTCTAATCACAATTGTACATGCTGCAGTATTCGAGTAGAATATAAAGTTTTATATCACTGCTGAAGTATGATGTAACTGTGTTGTTTTTGTAATGGAGATGGAAGAGCTTAGGATCTATCTTATCTTATTGTTTGGGAATTTCTGTGAGGTGGGCAGCAGTTACTGTCCAAAAATGACCAACGGCAAAGGTTGAGCACTTTGAATAGCACAGCAAACAGAGAAAGAATTGAAATCTGTTATATTTTCAAGTCACATATTGTACAAAAGTCTTTGTTACATTGTGTTTACAAGACATTATTATTAAAATGTGTTCTCCCAGACTCACATCAGTGTAGAAACAAACAAGTACAAACATACAGTTTAGAAAAATACAGTTTTCACGATCGTCGTATTAACATATCTAGCATGTTAGCAGAAAATGAAAAAGTCTTAAGAGTTAGTTTCATTTTAGCACAGCTAAATAAGATGATTGTGTAACAATGTCATATGTTTGCTAACACACCAAATAGCAAAGGCAGACCAACCAGCTACGACTACACAGTGTAATACTGTTTCCATGCATTGTTAGTACTGAACCATACGCACTGCTATAGTAAGAGTCAAACATCTATATCCCATCTTCCTATCAGTTAAACTAGGATGTCCAGTGGGCTTCTTAAAGAATCGTTAAAGCGTCCAATTAAATTAAAATAATGATTTCTCTCAGATACAAGTCAATTAGGACTGAAAAAAGATCAAATAATTGTAATTGAACTGGATTCTTATAGCACGTTTTTTGATTCATTGTGGTTTTTACCTGCTGTTCTCAGTATATCACTGGTACCATATAAAACTACAAGCTGCACCACAGACTTATTTCTTCTTTTCTTTGTCATTATATTCACTAGATCCATTCAAAACCCTCTCTGTAAATTCTTCAGTAAGTTGTCAACCTAATCTAGCCGTCAGATATAAATTTCTTTCACACTCCTCGTGTATGTGGGTGATAATCTAAGGGTTAAAGTCTCTTGCTTGGATTGTTAAAGCGAAAACTTTGTGCGCTAAACCGTGAAGTTGTCGTTAATGCCACATAGCAACAAAATCGAAGCCTTCTGATTGGATGGACTTGTTAGCTGTGGAAGCTACAGTATAGCTTGTTGTTACGTTCAAAGGCTGTTAAATCAAAGTGCATTTTCAACGGCAGGCGTACACATGTGGAAGAAAACCCTCATTGTGTGTGTGTGTGTGTGTGTGTGTGTGTGAAAGCTGGGCATTCAAACTGAACTTATTCTCGAACTGTAACATTGAAACTTTCATCACCTGTCAATGTGCAAATCTGTGAATCCTCCTATCAGACCATCATATCTCAACAATGTAAACTAAATTATTTGAAAGTTTTTCTCACACTCTTATCCTTCAGGTCATATGTGTCCCCAGTAAATTGATTAAATTAGAGATACAATGTTCTCCAGGACACCAGAGGTTAACAGCTGGCAATGACAGATAGAGAGCAGATACATTTCCTTGTAATTCAACAGCTGTTTTCACACATTTGATAGCACCGCTCAGAAATGCAGTTCACTGTGAATCATAGCAGCTTTGGGTCAGTCAGCAGAGAGTAAACTGAAACATTTAGCTTGAATCAATATGATACTCTGATACATTATGTGTCACGTGAACATTTCGTTGTGACTAACTGGCTCAATTGGTCACTGCATCACTTATTTGTGACTGCTACAGGTTCTCAGAACATTTTCTGCTTCCAGCCACTAAAACAGATAAAAGAGTCAAGCCTGCAACAGTCTACTTACTTCATCCACTGAGCCATACAAATTATATTATTATAGAAAACACAAAGTATTGAAGTAATATGGCCACATGTGGATCCGGGCCAGCAGAACATCATGAGTGTGAACAACTGATTTAGTTTTGTTGGACTGAATATAGACCAACAGCATTGGGCTTCTAAAACACCTAATTTTCCTCAGAATTGTTACTGATAACACATAAATCAGTATATACACTTGTTAAATCAGCTGTCCACCTCCCAGTGTGCTGTGCTTGGCCTTGGTTTGGCAAAGTAAAGAGTTTAAGGCACAGCAATGGTTTTAAAATATTGGAGTGCTGCAAACACAGACAGGCATCATGGACATTCTTCTGACTTTTAGATATTAGGTCACCAAATACTGTACTTTGGTGGTGAAGTGAGAAAAGTGTCCCATTGTCAAAAATCCACTGGAGTGTTCTTGAGCAAGGCTTACATCCCTGTAGAGGGGTGAAGTACCACATTCTCATTATTACTTGATTTGTGAGTAAAAACAGTTCATCTGGTTGAGCAACTCTGCTCTCAGCAGTGATGCCACCAGTGATGACACATGGAAAGACCTTGGAAAGCTCTTGAAAGGTGATGACCGTCCTCTTTCTACTTGACATGTTCAATGACAGAGATATCTCCTCTCTCTAAGTCCAGTCCGTTCATGAACAAACCACCGTTTCTAGCCAGAGGTGTCGTCAGGCCCTGCAGCCCGGCCTCCCTCTCATTCCTGTCACGTTCGTCATTGAAACTGACCGACACGGTCCTCTTGGACATAGTGAGCTCAGGGGCGGGGCTGAATCCCAGCTCCGAGGACAGTTTGCGTTTAATCGAAGCGGCGCGCTGGAACTTATCATAGATCTCAACGCTGACACGTCGCCGTGTTTCTTTGAACTCTGCTGAGACGTTAGCCGTCCACTCTGCAGCATGAGCTCGGATCTCTCCTACCTGCAAGGTGAGAGAGAGAGAGAGTGAAGTTAGATGAGAGTACGGAGGGATACACAAGGATGGCAGGTTTGATTCTTGATGAAATAAAATGGAGAGAAATAAAGAAGAGGAAAAATAGAGTACAAGAGAACATGTGGAGCAGCATTTAGAAATAACCCATAAAGGACCTTTTTTGTGGTTTTGTATGAGGAAGGCTTTTAACAACATTGGTCTGCAGAACATTTTTCAGGCACCTTCTGGGCAGCTATTAGTTTCCATTCAGTGCAAATCAATGTGCAGAGGACTTGTGAACAGTGAACAGTGACAAAGTTACTGTATATTATCTTCTTCATCATCTATGCGTTAATACACTTTAATTCAAACTGTCACTGCTCTGAAAACTTTGCTTGTTGGTGCCTTCAAGGACACTCCGACATCCAAGAGTTTCCAGTCGATGACCAAATCACATTATCCCTTTTATGATGTCCATGTTTTACCGTTTTTATTTTTGTCTGTATGAGTTTCTGTTGATAAATGCAACAGCTACAGTATAATGTATAAATCCATGGTACAGCCCTTTAATGATGAGAACCATAAACATCTTAATTTAGAGACGGTCAGTATTTATAGCACTCTTGAGAGAAAATACAGAGCGAGAGAGAAAGAGTGAAACGGGGAGTGACGATGTCACTGGCCAGGAAGTCAACTCGATTACATTAAAACAATGTATCTGCAAATATGTAGGACGTCACAGAGTATTAATCAGCCATGTAAAATGTGACACACACACACACACAGCTGAGTACACCTTAAAATAACTAACTAGCAATAATATGTATATTTCTGGTGGAACGGAGCATGATGTTACAGCAGAGATGTTCATTGTGTTGCAGAGAGCACGCTGAATTTCGAGATCAATTCATTAAAAATAATCAATTTAGGGAAACATAGCCTGTCTTTACATCTCAATTTAAATTGATTAAACACCTAACTGTCTGTCTGTCTGTCTTTCACCAGAAAACCACAGAATCTGAAATGAATAGTTTTCTCTGCTACACCACATAGAATTTTACTCAGTGTGACACGAGGCCATGAAACGCCTGTTTAGTACTTTGCCTGCAGGGACAGGACTGTGTGTCAGGCATGAGGTCTATGGGGTCTTTCATTACAACATTTTTTTGACTCTGACAGCAAAAACAACATTTACAAGTACAAGTAACATTAGAGTTAAGTCACCACAGTGAGAGCAAACTGTATGTCTACAAACGCAGCATCATGACACTTAATGATAGGACAGGCCAACTTCTACTAATGAATACAGCCAAGTCTTCCAGTGTTGCTTCTGTTTTCATTCATAATTTCTACACTGTAAGTAAATCCACTTCCTCTCTCAAAATCAAACTGAGGGCAGGTTGATAAACACTGACAGACAGAAAAGAAAAGGCAGACTGACGCGCATGAGGAAGAAGTGAAGCAGAGGTGTGCTGAGCCCTGCACCAAAACCTTTGTTTAACCAAGATATTTCTGTGCCTTAATGGACCACTAACACGCTTCAGTTTTGTCCTAATATCTCATCAAAGGGGGACTGGAGCAGCATTTTGAGCCATTCTGGTATCAATCACATCAGGGCTAAAGAGAGCCCTGTGATCACACACACCTCAAATACTTACTGCCTCCAGGTCTAACTATATCACAGTGCCTGATGATAACAACACACACACACTTACAGGCCAGTAAGATTATGGCGTATACCAGCAGGACTTCAGCATGACAACCCATGGATACACACACACACACACATATATACACACACAATGCATCATGCACTACCACTTAGTTGCAAACCAGTATCATTCAACTAATTATGTTTAACTAATGAATACACCATTTCATGTCAAAGATACAGATCGTGTTTCCTGAAACTCTTATGTGAGAATACATGAACTGGCTGGAATGTGTGACCAGATCTTTATACACACTCACCTATCACTAAAACTCTGGTGATTCCAGAGAAATCTAATCACATTAAAGGTGTCAGCTGTGTCATTCTGGTGGGGAACCTCCAGGTTTTTCAATTAAGGCCCTTGTGAAAACTCCCAGATGTTCTTTTTGGAAACAACTGAATGTCCTGTGTTATATTTAGAGCACAGGCAGCTCTAGAAACATTTTGAGATAAGGACATCATCACACATTCTCCAAATTACTTATTTCTCTCTCTCTCTCTCTGGAGATACTCACAATAATGGTCTACTACCGTGTTTATGTGTTTGGATGGCAGACAGTGAATTGAATTAGTAAACAGTCTTATCATTGAAATTAAGTTAAGCAGAGGGCAAAAGTTGAGGTGGGGACATGGCACTGTAGTAGCATGAATAACCTGTGTG
This sequence comes from Maccullochella peelii, assembly GCA_002120245.1. Lineage (NCBI taxonomy): Eukaryota > Metazoa > Chordata > Actinopteri > Centrarchiformes > Percichthyidae > Maccullochella > Maccullochella peelii. The sequence continues at coordinate 27,619 of LKNJ01001313.1, read as the reverse complement.
CCGCTGAAAGAGAGATGGAAGGACAGAGACAAAGAGATATAGACGGTGGAAACGTATACTGTCGACAGATAAACAGGTGTTTAAAAAAGAGACAAAAAAGGAGTTGCAAAATAAATTAGAAAGAGCCAATGAATGAAGGAGTAAATGAAACCAACAGTCTCATACCTCTTCTTTCGTCCTCTTGGAGATGACTCTGAGCCAGTCTCCTATCATGCTGAGGATGGCAGCAAAGTAGGCTAGTCCCACCAGAATCCAGAACCATACAACTGGTTTATAGTAATCTAAGTACTCTATTTCTGAACCACCTAGACACGGAGACAGAGGCAGACAGAGACAATGACTGTGAAACATCCAGTAGAATCCAAAACAGACCACCTGATATACAGGCATGATGCAGAGAGACAAACAGGTTTAAAGTGCCTGTCTGTGTTGGTATTCAATCACTGGCTGTGTGTTTGTACCTGCCACAAAGTCTCCAAATCCTATGGTAGTCAGGGTGATGACCACAAAGTACAGGGACTCCAGCGCAGACCAACCCTCGATGTGTTTAAAGATGGCTGCTGGGAGCGCCACAAACAGCAGGCAGCCAAACAACACAAACAGCAGGGTGGAGGTGACGCGGATCTTTGTCTGACTGATGTCCCAGTGCTGCAGGAGAGAGAGCTATATTAATTATTTGCCTCCTCACTGGAGCTGTTGGAGTGGCAGCAAGCAGGTGCTTGAAAGAGAGAATCCAGATCCAGTGTTGATATTTTCATGCTAAAATGTGTAAATCTGTCAGCTTGTCCAGTCGTGAGAAATAACTGAAATTATGTTCAAACCACAGCAAGATGCCGAATGTTGTTTCAACATGGAAGGAAAGGCTATCTAACAAAGTAAGAGAAAATGGGCCTATGCTACTGATTTTGACGCTTAATAAGACTCTACAGTCGTGCTCTGTGAGGATGTACTTATTTAGCGCAGTGCTTTGAGCTAAATGCACACAGTGACAATGCTACCAATGTGCAAAACACACACACATCACTATTATCCCTTTTAATTTTTTTTTTAATTGCATTTTGACACAACGTTTGAGCCCAAACTGGCTCTTCATCAGGTACAGAGGGATCTGTTGCGAGTCCTTGCGAGACAGAAAGTAGAGTGACAATGCTAATATACTAATGTTTAGCAGGTGTAATGTTTACCCTGTTCACCATACTAGTTTAGCGTGTTAGCATGCTAACATTTGAGTTTTGCAGATATTTGGACAAAAACCAAAGTTTAGGACAAAATTAAATTTTAACCAAACCTATTATAATTTGTCTGAAGTTGGACATTAAGATGTGTAACAAATTTCATGACAATACGGCCAATATTTGTTTGATATTTCACTCAAAACGAAATGTCACACTCGTGGCGCTAGAGGAAAAGTCAGAGGATCACCAAAGTCAGTAGGATTCATCCTCTGGGAACCATGCATGTTTGTACAAAATTGGCAAATCTATCCAATAGACAGATACAGCACATTGTTGCTTTTGAAGTGAAGTGGTAAAACAGCCAGATGCTGTAAGCAGTAATAGCATTATTCCATAAATTGGTCCCCTGGGTGCAGTAGAAAAGAAAAGACATTGACAGTATTCACTGAGGATAATGCTACAGACTCGCATAATCTGGGCCCAGAGAAATAATGCTTTGACAAACACACACACAGACACACACAGAAACACACGCTTACACAATGAACTTTTGTCCTCTGTTCTCAGCCTTAATCATAATATTCATTACTGAGTCCCTCGGGTGCCCTGAGAGCAGCAGCAACACTCTGAATTCAGATTTCTGCTTATTTCATTCAAGACTGCAAAGTAAATTATTCACAGCAGCAACTTCAACTTCAAAAACTTTTCAGCCTGACCCATCTCACCTTAAAAATACTGTCTTTAACTAAAGATTCAGACAATTTGACAAATAAATTTACTGTTCAAACAGCAACAATTACAAGGAGACCTGCTTCTCATTCAGATAGTTTAAGCATTTTAATGAGTTTGGACCTCAGAATGAGAGATACTATACTGGAGCTCTGGAGTCAGCTGCTTAAAGAGCAACCTACTGTAGCTTCACACCTAAATCCAGCTTTTAATCAAAACTAGCAATCAGTAGCAGTCTAAGGCTTAAATCAAGCCCTCATGCACAGGAATCCTCTCAGTGTGTCACTCTGCTGGAGAATTATTCATCCACATGTAAATCCAGGTCAAAGGTTTTGTTCGCACTGCATCTAAAGTGTGCAGGCACATGGACCATTTACACACACATAACACACGTACATACTGTAAGCTCTAGGCTGCACCTACAATGTAAATTTTTTACTTTTTGTGGCCAGTTGTTCTTTGTCATGGTTTCTAAACCAGCTCAGCCTACAGAGAATCTGAACCTTTACTGTTTAAAAGGCCATGAATGCAAAAGATCAATAACACAAAGGGTTAAAAACCAAAGTGACCTTGTTACTGAAAACATTGTCATCAGGGTTTAATTCCCACTGGAGCAACTCACGCTAAAGGAAACAGCAAATGTGTGAAACCATGGCACTGCAAGGTCCTTTAAACAAACAAGCAGAAGGACAGATCTGAGGCACAGAGTCTTCCTGAATACTTTATAGTAATGTTGTATTATTGCATCAATGTGACAAAACACTTAATGTTTCAGAAATGTTATTGATTTACCTATAAACTGTTCAACTCAACTGATTTTACAGATATCAATATTGTGTCATCAAATTATTACATATACTATGATTTAGGATTCAAACCATCTCGCCCACTCTCCACATGCTTTGGTTAAATCAGTGCGAAGCATGCTGGTTAATCAGATGTCTGCCTTTGTAAATATGCTCTAAAAAAGCTGGTGTGGGTCAGGAAATTGTCGAGAGTGCTTTGATGTAAATTATTCAGGGTAACCTATACAGACTTGCCGCCTGCAGACCATAAACTTGAGTAAACTCTCCTGTGAAACACAGTATGTGTGTGTCTCTCCACTCTGCATGTTTGTGTGTGTCACTCCAGACTCACCACAAACATTTTCTCCACTCTGGCAATGCCCTTGCCGAATATGGTGCCGAGCTGATCTCCTACACCGGCCAAAAGGAAGCCAAACAGAGGTATCCCTAGCAACGCATAGACGATGCAAAAGATCCTTCCACCTTCTGTGTGGGGAGAGATGTTCCCAAAACCTGTGGAGAGGACAGAAAGAAAAAGAGACTGAGAAATACATCACCATGTCATGCTTCCCACAACAGTGTGCTCGTGTAAACACTCTTTGTAATAAGTGAAGCTACCTAAGCCATGTGATCAGATGATCAGATATAACAAAGCAACAGGTGAGATGAATCACTATTTATTTATCTACTATGTATGTACATGTGTTACATGCCTTTTTCAAATTAACATTTCTATTTTGTTTTTTAGATTGTACCCTTTGACTGAACCCCTGAAGTAACAGCTTCAACAGCAGTGCTCCTACAAGACGGTGTGAGTACAAAGTAACTACAAAACAAAAGAAGCAAAAGGAAACAAGAAGGGTGATAAGAGCAGTGAGAGTGAGACCAAGAGTGAAAGAATATAGCGCATGGAGACATGAACATCCACTGAGCACACACATGCATGCACACACAGTAAATGTATGGCCATGGAGACGGCACTGAGTAGTAGTTTGATTATCTCCAGGAAGCAGATATAGCATCAATGACCCCTCCACTTCTCACAGCCCTAAGTCATGTTACATAACTGACGGTAACGGCTTCATTCAGAGGAGTGTGCCAATAAGCACCTGTAACATAACACATTTGCTTACTAGAAAGCACATTTAAATGATTTTAATTCATACCATAACACATACTGAGGAGGGTGACAGATCAGACAAATACACACCAGAATCAGTCTGTACCACTGACGGGCTGAATAAACACAGAAATGCTGTATGTCCCTCGTGTGTGTGTGTGTGTGTGTGTGTGTTTTACCGATGGTTGTGATGACAGTCCCAGCAAAGAAGAAGGCAGAGCCCAGGTCCCACAGGCTGCTGTGGTTGGTCATTGTCCCTGCAGGGTTTACTCCTGAACGGATCGCAGACACAACTTGCTGGAGAGAGAGAGAGAGAGAGAGAGAGAGAGAGAGAGAGAGAGAGAGAGAGAGAGAGAGAGAGACAGAGAGAGAGAGATTTGTGTTCAAATTTATGTTTCAGATCAAGTTTTCAGTTTATTATGAGCAAATAGTTATTTGTGTGCTTGCCTGTCTAATGAATTAAAGATGGAAATATATATAAAACCTGAGATAACTTTGGGTAAATCTGGGGCTGTTAAAGAGAATACATTAAGGTGAATGTACAGTAGGACCCCCAGAAGGGTTTAATACTAGTTTAGGACTGGACAGAAACAGAAGCAAAGTCTCTGTGGCTCAGCATTTCTTCCATCTACTCCTGTGAAGCTGTAGGAGCTGTCCATGGTGCTGAGTACTGCAGCTGTGCTGAATTACAACAATACATACATAACGTTGTAATGTGAGGTAAGTCTCACCTTAACCAGCTCCTCCAGCTGGCTCTGGTTGACACAGGAGTGTCTGGACAGGAACTCCAGCTTCTGGGACAGGATGGCCAAACGCTGGGCACTAGGAGAGAGAGAAAGCACAGAAATAATGTGAGGTTGAGAAATATCAGTGATTGTGTCTTCATATTTCACAAACATAGTGCACCCTCGGAGTACAGAGTCCACCTTTCTCAAAACCTTTACTTAAGGATTAATAGAGAGACAACAGTTAGCGTCACTGATTGATGACTGAACAGAAAAGTCTCCTAAATTAAGAAATGATGATTTTGCGCGAAAATGATTAAACTTGTGATAGATTTCGTCTCTAAGCCACTGAGTGATTAGCAAACTAGCAGCAGCACTTTAAACTCTGTTCTCTAACTGAAGCCAGTGTAAAGATTTCAGAAGAAGACTAATGTGCTCATTACTTCTATACTGCAGTTGTCAGCTCAACATTAGGTTTTTCCTCTACAGTGGAATTACTTAATATCAGTCACGTCTTTATTTAACTGTGGGAAACTCTACAACACCAGAGTCATTTGATGAAAGAGCAAAGTACATTTCATGTTGTCTGTTTAGTTGTGGTAAGAAATCTTGTTGTCCTGCAGGATTTTTATTTGACCTTAAACATATCGATTGTATTATAGAGGCCCAATTACTGAACCCTGGGGGGCTCCACATGTTATAGTGATCCTCTCACATTAATTATAACCAGTTGCAACACAGCCACTGCCTTCTAGATACAACAACCAACACAGCGTTGTACCAGAGAGCCCTACACAGTTTTTCAGCCTATGTAGAATTAGTATGATCAACAGTGTTGAAGACTGCAGTAAGATCCAGCAGCACTATAGGATGAATAATTTCACTTATAAAGTATTTAGACAAACATCATTATGTGCCTTTATCAGACGGGGGTTTTAGAAGTGGAAAATTTCCATAAAAATTAAGTTTTGAAAAAGGTTAATAATGATTTAGTATCAAATCATCCACATTGCACTTAGCAATTAACAGTATACAGAATGTCAATAACAGGGGGATGATGGGTAAATGGATTAAAAGAGGATGAATAGATGTGTGGATGGCTTGTCTGGTAGTGAGGTGGACAGACAGGTAGATATACATTTAACCTGCCTACCTCTCGTGAGGCTGCTCCAGGGATCTGAAGACTGCTGCTCCCATCACCAGGTACAGAACCACCAAAAGAAAGATGGCTGTCACCGTCTTCCATTTCATCACTGTGGCAACCACCTACAACACTTCAACTGATCAATCAACCCACATACATACAGGAGGTGTCCTGAAATAACCTATAATAATGCCAAAAGGACATTTTAGGGGAGCTTTTCTCCCCCACTGTGGAATAAGCACCTTGTGAAAAGTAAAGTAAAATTACTTTTAAAATTTGGACTTCTCTCTTTTTTCTCTCACCTCACTCTCCTCCCGGGGAGTCAGTGTGATTGGCTTTGTGGAGAAGGAGAGGCGGGGCTTGGTGTTGTGAGTGGCGGATTTAGGGTCCAATAAGTCTGGAGCTGCCACTGTCGGGGGGGAAATGAGAAAATGGCATTGAGATTTTCCTCCCTGTCTCTGCTCTGTTAATTTTAGAAGTCCTTATAAATAAATCACTGATGAGACCTTTAAATGGCCTTTAAATCCTAACAGTGGTGACAGCATGAATCAAGCACTAGCATTTTCTCCCGTTCATGATGCAACACTTGGGTGTGTAATATGTGTGTGTGTGCTTTTTATGAGGTTCAGAAAGTAGCTGAGAATAAAAGGTTTGCTGAAAGCAAGAAGAAAGAGAAAGTGGTGTAGTGGAGTCGTGTGCATCTTTAATGTGAGGGGATGGATAAGGTAAGAGTATGAAGGTTTGAAAGATGTGAAAGAAAGCATTGGAGAATAAGGAAGACAGAGTTTCTGTCTGGTGAGACTGAGAGGAATGGAGAAAGAGAGCGGAGGTGTTTGTAGTTTGAGAATTAACTGCTTTTATGTTTATATTCCTTTTAAGCAGGTGAGTGAGAGTGTGAGAGGTGTGTTGGGATTTCTGTTTAATCATGAAACTTCTGGTATTATGAACAGTTATTATTACATTATGAACAGAGAAAATTATACTAACAACTCAGTTTTGTCTCTGTTTTTCAATTCTGATGTAATTTGTGTGAAGTCAAAGCGAAGGAAAGAGAGACATTTTAGTGGAAACGGCAGCAGCATGTAACAGTAAGCGTCCTCGGTTCCTCCAGTTAGCTTCACTGTTGATTATCTTTACTCTTGTCTCACTTTTATGTACTTGTTTTGGGAGTATTGTTTTACACGTTTGCTTATTTGCTAAAGCTTATTAAATTGAAGTCAGACTGAAATTACTGCTGGTGTGGAGCGGAGAGAGAAGAATATGTATCAGGGCTGAACAATCTACAGTGATATGAGCTATACTGATAATAATTGTGCAGTAGCTGCCATTATATTTGTATTACGGCACTTCTCAGTAATCCTAAAATCACAAATAAGAGTAGTACTTGAATAGCAGACGTTATGAGAGGATGACAGATATCACATTAATGTAAAGGCCAAACACTGTCAGATACAATTACAGTACTTTATAAATATGGATAGTATTATCAGCGAAATCGTCTTAGTAAGGTTAATGTACTGAATTCCCACAAGGTGGCAGTACTAGCCAGGGAAATGGACAGGCATTAGGCAGGATGACGCAACAAGGACTGGGGTCCTTTACTGTTGCTCACGCCTGGCTAGTTATTCCACTTGGGACTGCCAAGGAACAAATCTTGCTTCCAGTTTTGCCCAATGGCCACTTGTGGGATTGCGGCCCAAAAATCATTTTCCCCATAGGCCACCATTGTGACAGAGACGTCTGTAAAACTGTTGACAGGACACCTCGAACTGCAAACTAGGTCATTTATGACTCTTTCTATTATGCATTTTTGATCCATGGAGGTTTTATATTTGTAAAACTTTCCTCGAGCAGAGAAAAGCAATTTAAAGATCTGCGATGTCATCACAATGTGAAGTCTATGGGGCGAGCAGGAACTCGCGCGTGGGGCCAGCGGGAGGAACACCACTGCGCATATTTAGTGGACCGCATACCCTGGAAGTAAACCCGGAAGCTAGAAACTTTTTTGCTGTATGTGTCAGGCGAGCAATTCTCATTAGATTGAATAGGCGCCATCTTTGGGTCCAGTATCCAGTTCTTACAATACATCCATGGCATGAAGGAGCAGGTGTAAGTTCGTAATACATGTTTCAGCTACTTTGGAGTTTTGTGGTGACGGTTTTCTTTTTGTTGTACTATTGGGAGAGTTTCTTTGTTCCCAATTCTATTTCCTTGAGTAGATTTAAGCCAACCTTTTTCACACTACTGCTAATCAGCTAATGCTAATAAGCTAACACAAATGCTAATTTATGCTAAGGTGACAGTTTGTATTGGTTTATGTTGGTTTTACTGTTATACTGACTCACTCTTGTTTATCGTTGTGATTATTATTCCAGATGCCAAACATATACAAATACATTCCTTCGTATAGGAAGCTGTTACAACTGTTCCTACAACTGTGCCTGATACTGAGCGTCAGTAAAGTTTCAGTGGAATCAGAACTTCTGTGTCTATCTCTAACCGGAGACCCACTGTAGATGAGGAGCTGGCATACAGCTATTAAGAAACATTCATCATTTCAGTCCTTCTGAGCTTAACAGTTAAGCTTATCCTTCAATTAGTGCTTTGGTAGCTGGTAGTTAACTTTGGGTCCGCTTGTTATTTACCCCGTGACCTCCCTGTTCATACAGTGTTTTACGCACAACTGCAGCGGATTGTGTCAGCTGCTCCACAACAATCAGAGGGATTGCAGATATCCTGCATCTAATAATAAAAAATAAACCATTGGGCCAATAGCAGTTAAACAGCTGAATGTATTAGTTTTGACATAGACAACAATTGAGCTACTTGTTTTTCATTAAATAATGATGACAAGCTAACTACCTATAACATTTGAGTCTGGGGGGGCACTCGAGCCACCCTGGTGGCCCCGGCCCTGCCTATTGCGCAGCCCAAGTATGAATGTGTGTGTGCATGAGTGTGTGTATGTGAGATATCTGGAGAGGGGGATGAATGGAGGAGAAAGAAAAGAGCAGCAGAGAGGAGGATATGGGAGGGTCAGGAGGTGGAGTCTGTTAAGGAAATTTTGACCGAAAAAAATAAATTTAATAATGTAAAGTTAATTTAGGCAGAGGTGACATCATCTCCCAATTTTATTTACTGTAAACCCCAAAACTGAAACATTTTATCAGCAGACAGAATAACAATCAAATTGTATTGTACAACTGTGATTTTTTAAAAAGTTAAAATAAACTACACTTCACAATACGCCCCCAAATGAACATTTTGTATTGTAGTCCACAATATACAGTATTCCTGTTGCTGTACAACGAGATATGGGTGGCACTAACTGATCAATTACAACAAGCACTGATTTCTGCCTTTTTCTTTAAAATATTCTGTCTTTACACTGACTGTACAACATTTTATTAGGATGATAATGAAAAAGGGTCAAACAAGGATGCTGAACTTTAGAAATTTAATATCAGAAATATTAAATAAAAATAATTGAAACTCCAGTTAAGCTGCTTTTGAGAAACATTTATGTTGGTTGTCTGACACGTTGAAATATTCTAGCTGCATAAATATTCAATGGAATAAAACAAACATGCAGTCAGCGCTGCTGGAGATAATCACACACACACACACACACACTCACACACACCTCCATCTCTCCTCTCTCACTAGAGAAGTAAGACAAGTGGAACAACTTGCATGAGCTTAAAGAAGACTACATGTTATCTTGTCTCTCTGTGTACTTACTCCTTGTTGTTGCCTATCCGATGCCCTCCGCTCTCCTCTTCTCCTCATCCGACGCTCGCACTGCGTCTAAGGGAATCTTTCCTCCTCTGCGTGTCTCCTCCCTGCGGTGCTGAAGCGGGGGAACGAACAGGCGCTCCGTTTTTCTTCTGCTCCTCTCCTCAACTTTTATTGCTGATCGGATACTGATGCTGCGCTGGCAAGATAAGTTTTATTGCATCCACATGTCACTGCAAGGAGCTTTCCCTGGTCTTTCTCTCTTTGTCCTCCTCTTCTGTCAGCTCTTCACAGCATCAGCTCTGCTCCGTCTGCGCTCCCGCTTTTGAGCGCACCGGTGGAGCGGTGGGATAACACCGAGAGGAAGGAGGAGAGAGGGGTGGAGAAAGGGTGGGGAGGGCAAGGGGTGGAGGTGCAGGATCCCAAACAGACCTACCTCCCTTGGTAGCCTAATTTACGGAGTTTGAGGAGTCCCCATTTAAATCGGTAGTGATTTTACTGCATGTTTATTCATTAGAGGTAAGGAAGCACTATTTAAGTGACCGTTTGGACTTAGGTCTACCTCTCTCCTCTCTTCCATGTTGTCTCCACATGCACCCGCAATATCATGTCAGACCAGAGAGCTGTACTGGACAAAACCATCCTCATAATGATAGAAGCGAATCAATCTGAGGGATTCTGACATGAAGCCTTCTTGGTGTGGAGGAGCTGGAGGTGAGAGAAGAATTAGTGGAGAGAAAGAGACATTAAGACAGAGGGGAAAAGAATAAGGGTGAAGCAAAAAAAAAGAATAATAATAAGAGAGACACACTGAGAGCAAGCAAGAGGGAAACAGGTAGTGATACAGTTTTATCAGTATTTTAATTGAGGTCCAGATGTTTCTGCTGCTGTTTCAGTCTTATAGTGACAGATCAGACCAACCTAAAGCAGTGGTTCCCAACCTGTTTGGCTTGTGACACCTTATAATGTGCCAGTGTCTACTTTACTCTTGTCACAAGTTGCATATGTTGTATAAGGTGTGAACAGCTCAAAGAGTCATTTTACTTCTCAGATTGTTTTATCTGAATAATTGTTGGAGGACAGAAGAGGTAAAACTAACCAACTTTTTGCAGAAAAGTGCCCCCAAGAAATATACATTTAGGTATAGCCGGACTTTTTTGTCTTCCATTAATTGTGTCGCAACCCCATTAACCTTGTGACCTTTTGGAGCGGTATCCTAAAGCACAAAGCCACTGTTTGGAAGATGTCTGATATGGATAGATGGATATAGGCTTTTTCCCTATATGGGAATGGGGATGCTGTTTCATTGTGCTTTCCACTGGAAAACAAAACAACCCACAGTTGGTCCCATGTGTTTATACTGTAACATGGGACTGATGCAATGGAAATGTTTGACCAGTATAGGTACTGTGGACTCACTCAATGAGCACAAAGCTCATTCCCTGCAATAAAACTCATCTTATTTGCTCAAGGATATTGACATACTGTATATGGCCATGGTCACAATTTCAATCCAGACTTCTTATATGGTTTTATGTGTTTTTCTGGAAAGATCTGAATCACCTCCAGACAGGGAGGAGAGGAGAGGAGAAACCCTTTCATGAATGGGTGGGTGGGTTTGGGTGGTTGAAAGTGGCATAAACATGATTGAGAGGAAAACAGGCAATTATTTAATCAGTCAGCCACTCAGTCAATAAAGACAGGCATTCAGCTCAGACGTTAATTAGTCTCGCACATACATGCTTGTTTCTGTTGCAGAGCAGTTTCTACAGAGGAGACAGGAAGGAAGGTGCGAGGGGGCTGAACCAGGTTGAATGTCAGGTGTTTTAGTCCACTGAGGTGATCAAATATGCAGAAAAAGGTCTGTCAAGTTATGTAATTTAAATGGGCGCTATAAATGAAAGCTTACTGTCCCAAAGCAGGTTTCAACACCGACAAGTGGCAGCTGCAGGGAGTCAGTCTCCTGCACCCTCTGATTGAAACCAAAGTTGGAAACTTACTGAGGTACAGATTGTAGAGTGCTGTGTGTTGGTGATAGAAACAATCAAATGGATAAATCACAGCGTGCTGTTCACAGACTAATTAAGGCCCTGGGGGTGTAGAGGCAGGACTGAAACGGGGGTATACATGGAGTTCAATAGCAGAAGAAAGAGTTTGTATAAATACTTACAATGTCATTCCCCTCAGCACATGCCTCAGCATGTATTGCAGTTTTTGTATTTTGGTAACACTTACTCTCAATAATGAACTCGATCTGGTATCATCCATCTCTCATGCGCCACTAGTCTTGCTCTCTTTCTCTTTCTTCCCTCTCTCTGTCTCTCGGCCACTGATGAGAACTTAATAGCAGTTTAAATGTTCACATTTCCACCTCACGACTCCAACATCCAAACATTAATTACACGCCTATTTATACGGCTAAAGATAGGTACTGTGTGCGTGTGGCTTTTGTTGTCTGACTGAGTGTGTGTGTGTGTGTTAGCGATAGCGCATTACTAGAGTCACGGCCTCGCCTCACCTGTCTAAATTTATCAGCACACCTGCTGCTTACTGTAGGCAGACAGACCAGACGACTAAATGAGATTTGTCCCTGTTCTCTTACATTGTTCAGTACCTGCTGATCTGTCTAAACTGAATAATGCCTGAAAATGTTATGATATATTATATTTTAGGTTTCATATAAAAGTAGGTTATTCTGCTGTACTGAGTACATCAGTTATAAGAGCCTGTAGCTGCTGAAGACTTTTCACTCTACTGAATGACACTTAGTAGCACCTGACTGTGCTGAATCACCTTTGTCACGTTAGCTTTTAGCAGTGGAGCTCCTCACTGTTGACTCAGAGCATCACTGTCAGCTCAGCCGTGATACACAGACATACACGTTACTTACTTACTAAGTACAATTCTGAGGTACTTGTACTTTACTTGAGTATTTCCATTTTATGTTACTTCTACTAAACTACATTTTGGAAGCCAATATTGTTCTTTTTACTCCACTACATTTATTTGATAACATTAGTTACTTTGCAGATTCAGATTATTAATACAAAATATAAATCAACTAATAAATGATGATCTATTATTATGGATTAAGCTACCGGGCAGTATATAAAGTAGTTGAGACCTTTATCAGCTGCAACTTTAGTGATTCTTACACAATACTTTTACTTAAGTAAGATTTTGAATGCAGGACTTACTTGTAACAGAGTATTTTTACACTGTGGTATTGCTACTTTTACTGAAGTAAAGGATCTGAGTACTTCTTCCACCACAGCTTCCTCTTTAAAAACATATTAAGTCTAAATCAGCGCTTAATGACGGGAACGGTGATGATGCACTTCAGTAATTCAGTGACTTACTGTCGTAGATACTGAAGTGCATTTGAACGGTGATGCGGCCAAGAGTGAACAAAGAACAGTCAGTCGTCAGAACGGAACAAAATTAATCGAATCAGCAAAGTGATTGGTGACTTCCACCTCTACCATGCTGCAGTCACTATGCTGGTCAACAGCCAGTTTCAGGCCCCTTGGACTCATGCTGTCATGGTACTTCCATCCACCCCCTCATCAGCCTCATGGTGCGTTCCAGTAGCAGTTTAACAATGCTTGTTGACTTCCTGTCAGGGACATCACTGTCGCCATCTTAAGTGACGCCCCAATACTCTGAAAACTTAGAGGACCATACAAGTGTGTTTGCAAGTTTTAGCTCCTTAAATATAAACATCAATACATTTTTGCTGACCATTGTTGAATGCAAGATTTACAGTTTTAGAACAGTGAACATCAAGTGAGTGGACATCACCTTCAGAGGTCAGAGAGTGGGTGAAGATGCATTGATGGCCACGCATGGGGCACATCTTATCCAGAATGCATTGTGATCTTTATTATTTCTTATGTACAATATGCATAACAGACAATCAAGTTATAAATGCAAACAAACACAAGGACTTTATTTATTTTATTTTTCATGATATGCCTCACCTGCCATCGGTTTTCTGCCACTGGAGGTCACCTGACCAATCACCTGTCTGCTGTTCTTCAGTCATTCATTGGCCTCCTAGTTTACACGAAGAACAGTTTTCACTACCAACTTCTGATTTACTTTTTGCGCAGTTTGTTTATGATGTTTCCATTTCCAACATCTGGTGTCTTTCTAGATGCTCAGTCAAAACAGTAAACTTGTAACTTTAGATCACATGTCCTGATACTTTAATCGCTCATGTAAACTCACTGAATTAGTACTTAGTCTCATACTTTCAGTCTTCAGATTGTTTAGTTGAAAATACTTACGCACTTTTACGCATATTTCCATATATTTCTATTTGTCAGTTAATTTATAAGTCTGCTCCACACAGGGTGGTCCTCTGAGCGAAACAATACTGATGACTAACACCTGATAGAAATATTATTTCAGTTGTGTTTTACGTGCCTGTGTGTCTGTACAGCTGTGAGTCGTGTCTCGTGCTGCAGCAGCTAATTTAGTAATTGATTGCTTAATGATAGCAGTCAGTCTGCTGTATGATAATCAATGATGCTGATACTTAGTCACAGTCAATTTACACGGCAGTTACCAAATATAGAACTCTCATTTCAGCTTATTTTCCCATCATTTGTTATCAGTGTTATGCAGTCTGACTGAAGGGTAAAATGCTCTGGAATGAAACCAATAAAAACTCATATAACAATTTGTGCTCCGCTGATTTGAAAACAAGATGGCGTCGAAACAGTATATTTGTATTAAATGTTGTTAGTTTTACAATTTTGGGGATCGTGAAACCCGCAGTATCGTGTAGACCTTTAATTATGAAATCAAAAACAGCTAACTTATGTCTTCACGCAACTGGGGATTTTTTAATTGCACGCAGCTGCATTTATACTCATTTATCAGCCGTTGTTGTCTTGTTCATACAGAAACACACAGTATCTATCTTTACCCAGTCTAAAATAGGTTGGAAAGTTGACTTAAACTTTCCACTCATTAAATGGAATCTGATTTGTAGTTCATAATATTTTCATAGACTGAGAAGGTTTTTTTCAGCAGTATAAGTTCCGATAGAGCTTCGACAAGTGTGCTCCTCTTCTCTGCTCATAACATGTTTGTTGTTTGTCAGATGTTTAAATTTTGTTTTATACTATTATTCACCTCCAAAAACAGGAGTGTAGGCAAGGTAAGAGAAGGCAGAGGGAAACTGACGGAGGAAAATAGAGGGAGGTAAAAATGATTAAGCTGTACAGAGGCCTGAATTAAGAAGATATACACACACGGGACGCAGAGAGGAAATCCTAAACTTCCCTCTTCTGTGGAAAACAAGTGTGATCCCTCCTGACCTTTCCTGACATTACCATGACAACATGACCATTTTAATTACCACAATAGGTTCTGTAGATTTTTCCACCATTACTAAATCTCTTGTTAGTGCATCTGTACGTGACTTTGCATGTACGTGTGTTTTTATGTGTGGGGGATTACATTTATGTGTGTGTGTGCGTGCGTGCGTGACAGTGTATGCAAGCACTCTACAGTGCAGTACATGTGTGCACATATGTGTATATAAATGTGTACGTAGGTGTATTTAAGCAGCAGAGTTGCTCTTACTGGTAATTGTTCCTGACAATGTGGTGCCCCGTCAGATGCCTGTGGAGAAATGACCCTGGGTCCTCAGGACATGATGTCCTGGTGAGACACAAGCCTGCAATTAGACACCCATGAACTGCCCTCTGTGTGTGTGTGTGTGTGTGTGTGTGTGTGTGTGAAGCCACTGTAATAGAATTAGCGCTTCCTCTGGTTTTCCAGTTGTAATGACCTGAACCAGAGGAATTAGCTTGTGGAATGTGACAGCAACTATTTCAAATCAACTGTGTGTGTGTGTGCGCGTGTGTGTGTGCGTGCGTGTGTGTGTGTGTGCATGTGTGCGTGCATGCGTGCGTGCATGCGTGCGTGCGTGTGTCCACACTATCTAAGGTGTTTTCTGTACTAAATGTTTTCTCCTTGTCACCCAGGTTTTGAGCGACAGTTATTAGCTGTCAGTGCAAGTATAAAGTTTCTGATAGCTCAGAGTTCACAAGTTGTGAATTTTTTAAAAAGGTTGGACCCCAGTGAACAATGTTCTCACTTGAACTACGACCATAATATGCACGCAGCTTCCCACACTAAAGTTAGCAGCACTCCACCACTTCTCAACACTTTCTACTGTTCAGTAGGCCTGTATTGATTGATTAACATGGTTTAGCAACAAGCTTCAGCTCCAAGCTGTAAAAACAGACTCACTGACGGGCTTAAAATAGTTCCAGATTGAGTAGCAAAGCTTTGAGTTGTGGCCTCAAATGTGTCAATGAAGTGACAATGGCTGTTGGTGTTGTTACGAGAGGCCCATGCAGCGAATATCAGTGTTGGGAGGACATGTCCACATGAGCAGCAATGACTGTTAATGTTGTCATTATTACGGTAAGTGTTTGTTGATATTATTTTGGGGTCCGGGGTTAAAAATAGCTCACGCAGTTTTGACTGTTGGTGCCACGAAATAGTGAAACCTAATCCTTGTTACATAACTGAATGTAGAATGGGTTTCTGTATGGGACCCGTGTGGGTGTGCGAGGGGGTTATGTGTCCGCCAGTGTACGTACCTGTGTGGGTATGCATGTGAATGCACTTGGGCTATGCTAAAGACAAATAGACACATGCAGTTGTGTGACATTGTGCTGGAAAGTGGGAACAGGAGTCGGAAAAAAACAACAGCAGGTGATTTTGTCAAATTTTATATAAGGAATGTACTCCCAAAAATATTTTACATGTTGCTGCTGCTTTTGTGGTGCTGTTGCCTCGTCTGTCTACAGTATGTGGGCAAATACAATATCTCTAACATGCAGTATCTCCAAATCAAATAATTGTCTGCCATGATAGAGAATATGTGTGTGGGAGCTGGATTTGGGGGTGAGCTTCCAATCTGTGTATCTGCATCTTTACAGTAATTTCACAGTAGCAGTAAAAGGCCATAAATGCTCTGTCTCTGACACAATTCTGACAAAACTCAGAGGGATGACACATCTTGGAAGATTGCTGTGGCTTTCAATTTTGACAAAAGTTGGGGGGTTGATACATTTTGGCTCTTTGTTCTGAAGTTTATTAGTACTTACTCATCTGATGGGAGCATTTCACAGTTATTGAAGGTCAAAAATTGTTCACCTGCACTTCGACAGAACACACAAGATGTTGCTTTTGGGAGGGAACCTGAACCTTTATTGTAATGTGGCAGTACTGTACCTGTGACATTCCCAAACTATTGACGTGCCCTCACAGTATATATTTTTACCTTCTGACCAATAATTTATCAAAAATTTCTCTCCATTTCCCTTCCTAACTTTTTGTTTTTCTCAGACTCTCTTCATCCCCTCCTGCTGTTATCCTTACAACTGTGTTTGTTTACCTCAGATATGGGTCACATCTCTCCCTTTGACCCTCATTTCCCCCTCATTCTCTTGCCATCTCTCTTTTAATATTCTGTCATTTTTCTTCTCTATCCTCCTCTTTTTCTTCTCTCCTTCCCTTGCTCACTTTCTTCTCTATCTGTCCACTCTCCCTCATTTTGGGGTCAGATGAGTTTGTAATTTGTTGTAAACGATAAAACATGCCTCGCTGAGAAAAAAATGAATAAAAAGAATAAATTCAAGAGATGAGTACAGAGGAGGGCAGTCGGATGTTATAGTAAAAAGGAGAGGGTCCAGGAAGAGGAGATGTGAGCAGGGATGAGAGGAGAGTGAGGGGGTATGGTGAAGGTTAGAAAATGTAGTGTTGCCATCTGCACTGTTACGGCGATGATCAAAGTAAGACCCCACAAGAGAAAAAAAAGTGTGTTAAAAATAGAGCAGCATGGTTAAAAAAAGCCACAACATTCACCTTCATCCTGTTCGGACAACAGAAGAGGTCATATACAACAACAGATTTATTGGGAGGAGAGAGCAGAGATAAGTATACACTGTATATACTGTATGTGGTGCAGCATACAGACTGGAGATACTCGTGGTTCACCCACACAGGTGTTAATTTATGTCACTGTTTCTGTGAGTCTTGTTCAGGTGGTGTTTAAACATTTGTTATTATTCTTAATACATAGATATTGGTGATATCAGGCCTTTTTTATAGCATAGTAGGAAAAGCAGATCACAGGTGTTACTAATAACATTAACGATGGCTCAGTTATATTCAAGTGTCCCAGTAAGCCATGACTATGAAGGTATTATTGGAGCAAAACTGAGCACCTGTGACAGTGGAATTTGTAATTGTAGAAAATAGTCACACATGTGTATCAGTACATTTGAAGTCACAGAGAAAAATGCTTTACAAACCTGTAGAATTTTTTTCTCTCCCACAAACTCAACAGCAGTTACACCTTCTCAAATTCTTCATTGCAGGTGCACAAATCCTATGCTACGAATCCCAAATTAAGAAACTCATACGCTCACACTTTCGCTACAGTTGCTGCAGTGAATATGGTGCAAAACACATTCACACACCCGTATCAAAAAATGTGAAGTCATGAACAAAATTTGCACATCTGTAAATCAGTATGTGAATTCATGCAATGAGAGTTGCACACCTGTAGAATATTTTCTTACAAATGTATTTTTTTTTTCTTGGATATATTTCTATCACAAACACAAGTCAATAACTGCAACTGCTTGAATCTGCCGCTAGAAGTCTCAAATGCTGTTTTGTTGCTCACAAATTACAAGTTCTGTGCGCTCTCGCTTTTGCACCACATAGCTCAGTGATATATGGAGCAAAAGTGATTTGTGTACTTGTAGCCCTGAGGCCAGGGGTCACCTGCAGGTGGCAGTAATGCAACGTCATGGATGCCAACAATAGACATAATGTATATACGTAGACGTCGCATTGGCCTCTGGATCGTACTGGTCACGTGTACTGAGCTTAATGACTTGTATAGTTTTTGTTGTTATTCTTTATTTGTATTGTATTCTGTCCATCTGTACTTATTCTGTCCTTGAGCTGCTGTAACACATTATAACAAATATGTAACAAAATATAGAAAGCAGACTGGCTGCCAGTGTCTCACTATTTGATTTGTATTTGCCAATTTTGTTCAAACAGCAGGGATTGTGCAGGAGATATTAATAATCTTTTTTTTCTCTGTGACTTCAAATTTACTGATACTGATGTGTGACTATTTTCTAGAACTACAAATTTCACTGTCACAGGTGCTCAGTTGTTTTGCTCCAATAATACCTTCATAAATTAACATCATAGCATGCTCTGTGACCTGTGCAAAAGCTGAGCTCAAACAGGTCAGTTTACCTTGATTTTCAGTCAAAATGACAAGAGGAAAAGATGAAAGAGGGTTAATTATTGGGGCACAGGTGGCAGCTTCAGTCTTAAAGGCTGCTCCACGAGTGTTTCAATAGTTAGATTGGCATATGGGAAATCAGTAAGCTTGGAAAGCACACATTTGATGAGTGTGATGTTCATGCATTGGACCAATGTCATCAAAAACCAAATGAGGAAATATCTTTTGGAAGAATTGCTTCAGTCAAGATCCAGAGACTTAGAAACCAAGCACTCTATGCTGTTAAATCCAAATTTGCAAGACAAATCCTCCCAGGCATCAAGTCAATCACAATCCAATTTACAGTCACAAAACCTACACTTCACCTTCACTTCTCACCACCGTCAACAGACATGGTGGAGCTTTCCTTAGGTTCACTCAGTAATATCTCGCTATGAAATGATGTTCGTTGAAGCTCTGTTAGGCTGCATCCTGCTTCTCAGGCTCATTCCCTGCAGTAAATTATACTGGAGGGGGGAAAAACATCTCTGTGGAGTTAAATCTTTGTCATTATTCTGCAGTGATGCAGTGACCCCGGATGTCTTTTGCAAAGTGTGTAAAAAGTGTCCCCTGTTCTCATTAACTGCTGAAATTGCAAAGACAAAAACCACCTTAACAAATCTGCTGTTTTGGATCATAAGTACTGAATACTTCACGGCCAACTAAAA
The DNA here is from genome assembly GCA_002120245.1 of Maccullochella peelii. Lineage (NCBI taxonomy): Eukaryota > Metazoa > Chordata > Actinopteri > Centrarchiformes > Percichthyidae > Maccullochella > Maccullochella peelii. The sequence continues at coordinate 8,201 of LKNJ01001313.1, read as the reverse complement.
GTAAACATGGACCAGCATCTGTGCATGGAAGCCGCATCATCCCACAGCACCGTCAGCCTAATTATGCTTGCTCCTCTGGTGTTTCAGTTTAACCAAAGCACACGCACACACAGTGAGGGCAGCAGGAGTCTCGTGTTAACAATAACAGCCCATTCTGTGTGGTGTGATCTGTAAGAACAACATCACTGCCTGATGGTCCAATTTTCTGCATCATGTCTCCGTCTCTCTATCTGTTCGCCTGCTGTGCGTGAGAACGAAAAGTGGTTTCTAAATGAAATGCATTTCCATTACACAAACACACACACACACACACACACACACAGAATACTAGGCAGCAACTCATGTTAACAATTACAGAGTAATCTCCCTTCCTGTAAGTAAGTGTCAGTAGGATGTTTATGTACCAACCAGCTGTGAAATAATGAGCCACTACAGTGCTAAGCCACACAGTGAATCATGCATGGAGATGTTTGAGTGTATTTGTGTACTTATATGACTGTGACTATTTTACGTGTGGTTAGAAAGGTGTGACTGGTCTTTCCCACTCGCACGTCTGGGTCTCAGAGTTTCCAGTGGAAGGCCTTAACCTTTATAAATGTGTGTGCGACTGCATATGTACGAGTGTGATTTTGTTTGGGTCTGAAGGTTGTTTCTTTCCATCTTTTTTCCAGCTATTGCAGTTCCACCCATTTTTGTTTTATGAATTTCTTATGTGTGTAAACTGCATGCGAACACGCTTCAGAGGCTTAATGTTTCATCTCAATGCTCATGTGAGTTTGTCAGTACTACAATCAGTGCTATTACTTCTGAAATTTGTAACTTAATATACATATATTTCTAAAGAAATACTGTATAACAAGGTCCATCCATCCATCCACTTTCTTCCACTTATTTGCGGCCGGGTCGCGGTGGCAGCAGGCTAAGCAGGAGGAACAGCTCCTCCTGGGGGACCCCAAGGCGTTTCCAGGCCAGATGAGATGTATAATCCCTTCAGCGTGTTCTGGGTCTACCCTGGGACCTCCTATGTATAGCAAGGTCTGACTTGGAAAATACTGTAACATGGGAAACTATTATGGTGGCAACTTACAATTGCAATGCGTTGGAAAGTATTTCTTACTTCAGCCCTTATAGATGCAGTATGGGTGTAAAGTTTAACATAAAATAAAAATAAATCCAGATGATAAACATGCAAGACTACTTTTATGAGGTCAACTGAAGTGTGTCAGTAAAGATCTGAACCACCACTGCTGAGGGGTCTTGTACAGTAAACACAGGGTGACCACCAAAGCTGTTACTAAAGGCCACAGGATAACAGAACTTTCTCACTTTGTAATGAGTCACAACACATTCACTTTTGTTGAAGCATAAGACTATCTTGGTTTGTTGATACAACATATCCTTCTTTAAATACTGATATTTCAAAATTCTAAATCTTTTTATTCTCCCCAAAGAATAAAAGTTGGTATTTCAATGTGGCCTTGCTCTTCTACGTGCACCAAATATCTGAAACACTGGAACTCAAATGCAACTGAATACTTTGGTCAATATTTCAGATGGACTTCACATACAGTAACCCAAAACTAAAACACTGTCCACTAAACTGGCTGAGGTTTTACAGTAATGTGAGGTGACATGGGTCAGCTATTAGAGATAGTGTCCTTCAACCACACAGTCAGTCCAAGCCTCAGAAAGCTGGATTACTCCTGTGGGATCAACAAATATCCCAAAATTTTGAGATCAGGAAAGAACTCTGATATGCTGTTTGAACTGAACTTGAACCTTCTGTTGTGCTCAACTCATATAGATTGAACAGTGTGTGTGTGTGTGTGTGTGTGTGTGTGCAGTTCCATTGGTAATAGTCCAATCATCCGGTTGAGCAAAACTACAACTCAATCACATCTGTACAAACACACACACACACACTGCATTGTGTTGTTAACAAATCAATTCTTATTCCATACTATTTCTTCCGCTGTCCTGCCTCAATCTCAATTTCACCTTTCACCTTGTGCACCTCCCTTGTTTCCATCTCTCTCAGACTGTTTATTATTATTATTATTTTTATTATTATTTTTTACCCAGTGCAGTTTCTCTACCCTCCCTCTCACCACTGCTTTTCACCCACACAATCCAATCCTGAAGACCTGCAGTGAGGCTGCAAAATTTAGTCCCGCTTTGTCCTGGCAGGGTACTGCATATGTGCGTGTGTGTGTGTTCACCGTGCTGCTGCGTTGGCACCTCTATAGACTTTTTTTATTTTTAGCAATTTGAGGTTAAGGTCTGGCATTACTTCAGAGGGTGGGAGAGACATAGCCATGAGGGAGAAAGACAGATGGAAACAGATACAAAGAGACAACCGAGGAGAGTGAGGTGATGAGAGAAGGATGGAGGAATAAGATACCCAGAGGGTATTCTACTGTAGTTTAGCTCAAAATCCAACCATTTTACAGTAATAGATGTAGCCCACTACATGGTCAGCCCACTGACAGGAACTGCACGTTAAAACTCGAATCATCAAGCCAGGTTTTTCTATATTTCCATCCATTTTAAAATTAATAGTATAAAGTTCTAACTTACAATATGTAATCCCACTACAGTATATATAAAGCTACTGTACACTTTAATAGAAAAAAAGGATTTTATTACGTAATGTTTTAACAGTATGGATTCTTTCAAATGTTGCTGTGTGATTTTGAGACCTAAAAAGTGTTTACATCATGAGTTTTATTTTGAGGATCGCAATCGTTCTCTATCACAGTAAGCAAGCTGGTTTTTTGGATGGTGAATTTTAAGTCCCCCAGTTTTCCCTTAAGATATAGTCCAGAGAACCAAGAATGTAATCTGTGTAGAAAAGATCATCTTTGCAGTGACTTCATTGATGATGCAAAGCACAGCGAGTATGTGAGTGTTTGAGTTCTTACTAATGCATGCTAAGATTTGAGTTTTGCCATAATCCATTACCAACATGACATTTTTTTAATGACATTTTCGATCTTCTTACTGATAATGTTCTGCAGATGTGAGTATGATAACCTCCTATATGATCCCTTATAAGAAGCAAGTCAAATGAAGAGTTACTGGGACATCCTGTGGTCAAATACAGGAGTGCATACACTGCCTACCCGGTTGTGTTAAAGACCATAAAGGCCGAAAGCAGTTGTGTTACAACTCCCCCCCGCTGTCCCGTAGGCTACTACCGGGATCTGACTGTCGGTGAGGACGTGGCGTGGCGGAAACCCCGGAGAGAGGAGCACAAAGAGAGGCTCCCTGCGCAAACTCCCTGACACGACAGCAGCTCTGTGCTTCCACGTGGACCCCGTCATTGACCAAAACATTCGGGTCTTCGTGGCAGCCAGGGAGCGCGCGTGCAGCCGCCGTTGCGCAGTGCAGACCGGGAGGAGCGAGCAGGGCGGTGCGGGGCAGATGTGTTCTCCAGATATGAACCTGTAAACGCAAACCGGCTCAAATTAAAGCTTTTTTACTGTCCACACATCAACTATGCAGACAGGTAGGCTCATTCTCACTCTGAGTAGAGATGAAGAGTATCACTGTTTTTATCCAGCTGTAGACTCAATGAGGGTTTCACTGTGTTACTTCAGTTCACATACATATTTAAACGAGGCTACTGTTTTACGCTAAGCCTAGCCAAACTTGTTTTTGTTTTAAAGCAGGCCTGTAATGTAAAAGCAGGAAGACAATATGAGTTTATCAGAAATAATCAATGTTTACAGTGCGTGTGTATGCAGGCTGTAATAATGCTGCAGTGAGTTGTTGGTGTCAGCCGAGGGTCACGTGTGGCTGTGAGTTAGCAACGCTGCTGCTGCCCATGAAGAAGCTGCAGCAACACAGCTAGTTTGTTACATACTTTATGCAAATATAATGGAAATAAAGCAGCGCACTGTAAGTTACACATCCCAAAACAGCATTTTAATCCACATATGTAACATCTGCATCTAACACTGGAGACACATAGACATATTAACTCACCACAGGGTGGATGGACTCTGCTATAAATAGATGTAGAGGTTTTAATTGATTTAGCCATACTGGGCCATAAGGTCCACCCTCTGTGTAACTTGTAACGGCTGCAGGATTGCAGCACTGCTATATTTATATGGTGATGTAGATGTAGGCAGGAGGTGTTACATGTAGATTGGCCATTTGACAGCTAATAACACAAATGACTACTTAAGAGTATGTAGGCAGATACTCTGAAGCAGTAGCCCTGTGGAAATGTGCAGCTTCATGAAACCATCGCTCCTGAAACTCCTATGTCCCAAAGAGGGAGTATTTGTATATTTTAGTGTTTTTCTTTTCCAGCCATCAAAACATGCTGGACATAATTTATTCAGATACAAATTTGTGTTGGAAAAGGCTTTTTATTCCTATTCAGTTGCATTATCTGTTAGTCAATCTATGACATTTGGGCAGATAAATTCATGACAGCATCCTAACACTGAATTCTGTACAGATGTGATGTGAGGTTACAACATGGCTGTGTGCTTGTAGGTGTGTTCATGGAGTCTCACCTGGGCAGGTCGGTCCCATGTGTCCTGTTCCTGCTTATACACTTGTGCCTGGCTGCACCAGGTGTACCTGGGACACAAAGGTAACCCCACCTCCCTGCTCTGGGTTATTATTATTAACACTGGATATCTGAAGCAGACTTTTTGCAAAACATGGCAAAACTTTCTTTCACCTCTGTTGTATTTGCTCATTAGAGAAAAGAAAAGAAATTAAATCAAAGGAAAAGAAAAGAAATTAGGCTTCAGGTCACTCATATTTTATCTCTGCATTTTTGATTGCAACATTGTTTTAATTTCCATGTTTATTTATTTATCTCTCAGGGAGGATGCAGTAGATGCCCACCCCCCTTTAGTAGCGCTAGCCAATCCCTTTGGCTCTGGAGAGGAGAGCCGTAGGTGAGTGACATGTGGACAATGTGCTGATGTTACACATCCAGCTCATTTTAAGCCATGAATTTGCTCTTAATTTCTTTCTTTAAAAGAGAAGGATTGATACAGTCCCTAAGTTGAAAGCATATTCTGTCTTTTTCCCTACAGGATGCCTAAATGCTCAAAATGCAGCTTGAAATTCTGATCCTTTTCTCAGAGCATGATATGACATAGAAAACATTTTGTTTCTGTCTTGTATTGTTCTGTCAAACTACTGTATGAATTAGTAGTTAGCATTAAAATTGGAGGCACAACATCCAAATTTGTTCAGCCTGCAGTCTGTTTTAGTGGACTAAGCAGCGGCTCTCTGGTCGCTGTGGACTTTGGCTGCTGTGTTGTGCTAATGATGTGGCCTGCATCATATATTGATAAGATTACATGAGCAATAACATAGATTATCCTCAGACATATTGCAAATCAAATGGCTCGCCCTTGGTTACTGTACAGTAGTATGAACTGACGTGAATGAATTACAGGTTTCATTATTCAGGGAACAAAATGAGAGACACAACCACTTTGTGGACTTAGTGTCATAAAGTATGTTGTTGGTGACAATGTGGCTGCAGCTGCTTTCCACTGGCTGATAAGAGTAATGGATTAGAACACTACTCTATCTTAGTGGTAGCTTAAGTCTATTGAGTGCATGACCAGACAACTGTTTGACACCTGTGTAGAATAACAGCTGATAGGATCTGCACCTACCTAGAGAAATAATTGCACATTAATTCACAGGAGGCCTAAGTGCAGTCTGGAAACAAAGGGCATTTTAGGGTACAACTTTTTCAGTTGTAAGATGAGTGTTGCAGTATTTCCTGTCCACATGTCGAAGTGTCCTAGTGCAAGACACTGAACCCCTTGCTCCCGATGGTTGGCCAGCACCTTGCATGGTAGCTCGCTGCCATCAGTGTGTGTGTGAATGGGCGGCAAAATTGTAAAGCGCTTTGGATAAAAGCCAAATGCAGCTGTTTACCATTTTATTTCATCTATGGCCTCTGCATGGGACTAAAAAAATTTTAAAATTTAAGCCAAAGTATGTCATGGCATGCATCTCAAGATCAAGACTGTGAATGACGAGACTGGTACCCTCTGAAAGCTCCTGATATAAACTTTGGCCAACAAGTGTTTCCTCCTGAGCAGGATCTTGTGGTCTGAAACAGCACTGATATTTTATACCCTATTAACACAGCAGAGCGGCTCACTAAGTATCACTGTTGCCCCAAAAGGTGTCTTCTTTCCATCTGCTTCATGTAAGATGTGAGAGGTTCCAGCTTTCCAAAACAATAAAGCAAACTGAGAAAATCAGCAAATAAATGAATAACCTTCCTTTAAATACAATGCTTTGTGATGATGTGGCACCTCCCGGTATGTGGAGTCATGGGTTAAGACAAATTCTAACTAGCCCTAAATCCTGTCCTCTTGAGGCTGAAAATCATACAGAATCACTACTGTACCTACAGGGAGAGTCCGTACCCAAAAGATAGCAAAGGGAGATTTTACAATTAGATGTTTTAATCATAATTTTGCCTCTCAGAGTTTTTGCAACAAGTCTGATTCTCTCTGCAAGCAATGGCTAAAACATGACTCAGTTCCTGCTGGATGGAACAAATCTCACCACTCAGTTGTCATTTTTGGCTCTGAAAGTTTTACTGATTGATTTAAATGTACTCTGTGCTGTGTGTGCCAAAGGCTGCTGCAAAGTTACATTCAATCCAGTCTGAAGGATGACCAAGGAGGACCAGAAATCAGCACCTGGGAGCAAGGTAGACATCTCCGCCTACTGGTGTAACACTTATATAAGTTCTGACACAGGGCTGTCCCTGCGATCATCGCTACCAAATATACATATTCTAATTACACAGACAGCTATTTACTGAAATTAGGTTATAATAAAGTCATTTTCTATGACTTTGGCATGTCGAATCTTTTTTTAAGCTGAGCAGAAAATCTAAATTCTTGACATCTGATGACCAGAGAGGCTGTTTTTCTGTGATTTTGGCAGAATGTTTGTGTCCCAAACCATCAGTTGTCAACATTACTGCAGTTGTGTTTGTGTGTATACAGCTGGGGCGTTTCATACTGTGCATCCCCTGCAGTTATACTACAGCATCATACCAAATCTGTTTGGTATTAAACATGTCAGTCTTCTCTTGCTTTGTGTCAGAGGTATTCTTCCTGTTTCGTCTTTATGACTACGATCGCAGTGGATTCCTGGATGGCTTGGAGATGATGAAGCTACTTTCAGACTATAACTCCCATCATACACCTGGAGCACAGGCTAATGAGCTGGTGAGGAGGAGTGGCTGTAGGTGTGTGTGCTGTGTGCTTGAACTGACATTGTATTTGTGTCTGCTTGTATATACTCATACTTTGTGTGTGTGTGTGTGTGTGGTGTTTTCTGAGTTCAGGTGGTGTCTATGGTAGATTTTTTACTCCAGACTCAGGATCTAAACCAGGACGGCCTGTTGGCCCCATCCGAACTGCTGTCTCCTTCATTACCTCACACACAGGTACTGTACATTTACACACTCGTGTCCATTCACACAAACACAGTATCAACTCTTTCTTATGAAACGTAATAATTGCCTTTAAGCCACAACAGACAAAATACAGTGAGCTCAATTACAATGTGGTATGGTCAGGCAGTGTGATTGTATAGTGATGATGGTATTACTTTTGTGATTGTTTTTGTGTGCCTACTGGTGCAACGTGTAGTACCACCAAAAAATACAGCATCTTCAGGAAATAAAACATTTTGATCTATAAATATGAGAAAATGAAAAATGTTTTATAAATTGAAATGTTTATTCTTGACCTTGGAAATAGTAGTTTTAATAAGTTTTCCTGTTTTGGATCTGAGATCAGATCAATGCAACCCCACCCTCTTCTTACCGCAAAGAGAGAGGGGAGAGGCAAGGCGGGAGCCAGGGAGAGAGACTAAAATGGAAAAAAGGAGCAATAAAAAATGTAATTAGTTATTAGTGAGCTATTAGAGTCTTATAGTGTTAATGCTGACATCTATGTATTTTGTGGTTAGGCCAATTTTGAAAACATTGTGGGCAGAACTGTTGACCATTTAATAAAGAACAAAACAAATTACCATCTGATTTTACCACTTATCTATGTATAACAATTCCCAAATGTTTCATTATTGTGTAACACATAATGTAAAAATTGCATATCATGGGTTTGTGAATTATGGAGATCAGCTTTTGATTTAATCCTTTTCCTGAGGGGGATCGTCTGGGA
>LKNJ01001312.1:0-96461 GCA_002120245.1 Maccullochella peelii | reverse complement strand
TTTCAACAAAGGCAAAAACCACCTCAAGCGAGCGTAAAAACTTTTTGCACAATTGAACAAGTTTTATTGAATTTTGCCATTTCCATACAGCTTTTCTAATGCGATACTTCAAAATACGCATAGTGAGATTAAAAATCTCCTTTTCAAGAATGTCCTGGACAAGATAAGCAGCAATGAGTCAAAAACTAACAACTTAACCTACAAAATGTGTCACAAAGTCAGAATTAAACAAAAATGTGATTTGAAAACCATAAATCAAATTGCCAAATAATAAAATATAATATGCAGCAGATGATTCAGAGCCATATCTGAAAATCTCATCACTTAAAACCAGAAACTATCATCAGCATGATTAAATACCAATAGGATGAAATGGCAAGAAAAATGCCTCTTTTTAGTAGTTTGGGTGAATAGACCCTTTAAAATAATCCCACAGGATGTCTGAGTCAACATGTATCCAGATCTGTGACTCAGGACAGCAGAGGGCCACACACTGCACCAGCATCCCAGCACGGAAAACATGATGATGGATGGTGCAGTCAGTGCGTTTAGTGGTGCTGTAGCATCCAGCAGGTTTGCCGGAGTTCAATTGAACAAAGTGCTGCAGAATACAGGAGTGCACAAAAACACCAGAAACCTTTTCTCACAGGCTAATCTTGTAATAACCTACACACCATATGGGTGGTGGCTCGCATTGTATCCTTAGTGTGTGTGTGTGTGTGTGTGTGTGTGTGTGTGTGTGTGTGTGTGTGTGTCAGACAGGGAGATGGAGAACATGTGGGAATGTGTTTGGCAAAAAGAAAATTGTTGTGCTCATGTAAGAGGTCTGAACATTGGCCTTGGGTAAGAAAGATGTTCATCCACAGTTTCACATGATGCTCTGTAACACATGTTGGGGGAAAGCAAGGTTACCTAAGTGCTCGCTGAATTTTGTGGAATGTATAGTCAGAGGGTTTTGGTTGCTTTGTGCAAAACAATATCTAGACTACAGATAAAGAATGTCATGTAATTGTTCATTTCAAAACTATTCATCACCTACCTCTGCCCTGATGTATTTTAATCTTCTTTTACCCTTATAACCTGCTGCTTTTCTTTGTTGTGTGGCAGTAGATGGAGTTACATAATTTAGTACATGGACTGAGAACTAGACACACAGTCATGCGTACACGTACAAAAGATAATCAATAAATCCAGCAAAAATGCCATTTTAAATGTGAGGATTTGACAACATCATGTTTGGCTCTGGGAAACTGCGATGGGTATTTGTTTTATGTTTGAGGTATATTCATATGCAAAAATAAAAACAAATTAGTTATAAATGTAAAATCTGCATTTGAATTGTTTTTCAACTGGTCATAATTAAAATATAGGACCGTTTTACCACTGTGTGTATAAACATTGCTGTCAAGAAATTCTTTACATCATAAGAAAATATTCGGTTTTAGTTTGTCTGGTGCATTTTTTTTTTTTGTTTGGTTTGATTTAACATTTTGGGCCACAGATTTTGAACTTTGCAGTATGAGTTAACTGTATATATTTACACTGACAGATACACGTCTTTCCCTTTGCCAACAGATTGCTTTCTCTCAGCACAACAGCATCATGGACCTGGTGCAGTTCTTTGTCACCTTCTTCAGGTAGGTTTTTCCTGGCTGTCTTATTCACTGTATGTCCTGTGTTTGCTGCTGAGCATCCAGCTGCTCCTCATGGGGCTTTCCAGAGGCTCTTTGCTCAACTGGGACATAACCTGAACTCACTGAGTTACAGTAGGTGGCAGAAGCCTCAGACAAGACACTTGCATCCCACCAGTCAACTCAGCAGCAACAAGCAGAAGTGTGGGGTAACTCCTAGAGCACAGGTCCTCAATTGATTTTTAAAAAAAACACAACCTCATTTTACACTCTAGAAAAAGAAAATTAGCAAACCAAATTGACAGTCTTGCCGTAAACTATATGATTTGTTGATTTGCAGGTGAAAAGGAGTCAAGTCAAGATTAAAACTGGGCTGGATGAAATGTGAACGCTGTTTAGAAGTCAAGGTTAAATACTGAATAACCTTTTTTCTAACCACATTTCAATCAGTATATTTCAACATGTACTTATGACCTGCTTTACACTGAAATATTGTCTTTTCTTGTTTGTTTTTTTGGCATTTCTGCTTTATCCGAAAGCAATAGCCTAGCTAGAGAGACAATAAAGACGGGGGAGAGAGAGAGGGGATGACATGCAGCAGAGTAATAATAAGTGCTACGCGCTCTACACGGTGAGCCACCGGAGCGCCCTGAAATGTAGTATTTTACATTATATGCTGTTGAAACAATGGTTACATGGGAATGTTTTAACCAAATTTAGCCCAGTGTTAACCTAGATATTCTTTGACCTGCAAATTACCAAATTAGTGGGCTCCGAATTTATACTTCCGTTTTTCCTATTCCGCTCGCTTGGAAAATATGTTTATCTCATCTCACTGAACATGTCGAAACTAATTCTCCAATGAGAATGGAAATGTGTGATATTTGCTACCTATAGATATTGTCACTAACATAAAGCCAACATAAGCAGTGGGGTAACATTGATCAGTGAAATATATTTTTATATAGTAAAATTTTACCTAAAACGTAACCCCAAAGACTGTTCGGACAGAACGCAAGGCAAATTTCAGAGACGGTGTGATTGCATTCGAAGTTAATGGAAAGACATGATTAGCTCCAAAGATGCATCTGCACAAGTTCAAAAAGTTTCAGCTTGAGTGAAAAACTCCCACTCAGCCCGGGGCTTTGTGAATCTTAATAAATGTACAGAGACAGAGTTAGAAAAGAGAGAGACTGGAGGGAAATGACAGAAAGAACTGGAGTTCCTGAGTTCTGAGATGCCACACAAACACACACAGACTCACTCCCACATACACGGTCGGTGCGTCTGTTGCTAGCTAGCTTTCAGCTAACATCTGTACAGATAGCACATGTGGGGTGAATCAACACCGACTGCACAAACTGTCCGGTGGTCAAATTCGCACAAATGACGTGAGGCTAAAATTCCCTTCGCTTGCTGTCTGAACACACTTTAAAAAGTGTATATCAAGAAAAACCTAACACAGTCAGCTGTGTGTCTGCTGAAGTTAGAATGTACATTCTTGGTTACTCAGGATATTCCATAGAGTTCAGTTTTACAAATCAGTAGTTAACAAACCTTCATTAATACAATGGCAGTGAATGTATTTTCTGCTTGTGGTATGGTAGCAAAAGTATCAGCAACAGATATCTCAAAACCCAATTAATCTGGAACTATCTGCACGACTTGACACGACCACTGGAACTAAGTAAGGATTTTTTTGTGATTTGGATGACCTGATCCTGGAGCTGCTTGATGGCCAAAAGGAGATTCAGGACGACATCCTGTTTGTCTGTCTGATGCAGGGTGTGTTAATGCTTAATGAGGTTTAAATAGAAATCCTTAAATCCTAAAAATGATTCCTGTTTCCACCATAATGTCCACACTCATCGAGTCCATTAGAAACCAACCAGACAAAGCAGTGGGTTTTTCTGGACTGCGTGAGAGACGTTTATGTTACAGCTGGTCCTGCAGACAGGCAGTGGATATAATGAGAGAGTGTTTTGGGGGAGAAGTCTGGAATGAAGTCTGCTGTCTTCAGGCAAGATTCTGCCACTCAGCTATGACACCGGACAAGTGTGTGTTTGTCTGTGTGTGTGTGTGTGCACGTTGTTTCCTGTATATGTACGCATGTGTCCTCCTCGCTGTGTGTTCATGCCCGTGTGTGTGTGTGTGTTTATGTGTGTCACTGTGCAGCCATGTGAGGAAGTGAGCCATTTTTGTGCCCACGGCCGGCTTCCGGACATCAGCGACCTTTAGGCCTGCATAGAGGGATGATGTCATCAGTAGGGGACAGCGTCAAGTTTTGCCGGGAGAGTTCAGTGTTGTCTCTTTGTGTGTGTGTGTGTGTGTGTGTTAGTCACTGCTCTGTTTATGAGTTGCTCTCTTCTGCACTGCACCAGACTCTCAGTGAGAAAAGGTTATGTGCTACAACTACAGGACATTTTTTCTGTTTGTTGTTGGTTTATTTGCTGCCCTTGTTATATAATGTTTTTTTTCTCTGTTGGAAAAGGTATTAAGGTCCTTTACTTACATAATAGTAGCATTACCATAATGGAAAAAAGGCTCAGTTAAAAGAAAAAGTTTTTCAATTCTTACTCAAAGCTGCATTAATGCATGTTTTAATATTAACAGAGAATCAAACAAATCTGTGTAATCTATGTAATGAGTACTGACAGACCCACACAAAATTATCACAAATTTTGCAGCTCTGCAAGGCTGTTTAGTCTCTTTTAGCTCATTGTTTTGGCTGTACGGCACATTTAGTGTATAAACCTCATTTCCAGCAGCAGCAGGCAGCTGTTATAAAAAACAAACAAAAAAAGATCTCTACTAAACCCACTGTACACTAACTGCCCAGCACCAGATAGCAGACAAAGTTAATAACATGGAACATCAAGCAGATAAAGAACCACATATTTTTCTCAGGAGGTGGTGGAGGCCAAAACAGAGCTAAAAGGAGAGTGAAGTTAAACTTACATTCATCAGGGGGACACAAACTAGGACTGCAATGGGATAATGTTGTTCTGTGTAACTGTTTGCTAATACGTTCACCATAAATGATGCAGCTTTTAGTAAAAAGTATGTAAATAATACTTAATTATTAAAAGTAAAAGTGTCAGGTTATTAATTTTTTAATGCATATGGAGCACTTTAATGTCCATGAATACCTAAGTACAATCACTTTATACTGTATACTGAATGTCTAGTTTAAACTCACATCACATGCATCACATTTTCATCACATGTACATCAAAGCACACTTAATTTTCCTCTTCTGTTCTTAGGTTTTACATACAGTATAAACTGTAGGTTGTGTGCATGTCATGTGTGTGGGTCTACATTACATTGGTGTGTATGGGTATGTGTGTTTCTTCTGGCTCCACTGAGCTGATGTGGTCAGGAGCCAGAGCGCCAAAGAGCCTGAGTCATGCCTCCCATTGTGTGTGTGTGTGTGTGTGTGTGTGTGTAGCCTGTAGGCAGAAGGCACAGTGATGAGATGCAGTCTGGCACTGGGGAGGCAGACCAGAGAAAGAGAGATTGGAGATCGCTCTGTATCTGTATGTCATCAACAAATACGTTTGAAAGAAACATAACCTGGCTGTGATTATGTGGTTATTTACATAAAGTGCACAAAACTTTACATTGAATGTAAATCTGCAAACTGTTCACTGCCGAATGTTCAAGCTGAATGTATCAGCAGTATGTGTTTTCCCACAACATCCTGGAAACTAAAGCATGATTCATTTTTTATTACTGTATGTTTAGCTCTTGGTTAAAGTTAGGGAAAGATTGTGGTCTGAGAGTTAAATATTGAAAACGTTAACTCTGACCTGAAGCATGAGAGGAAATGTGTTGACTTTTTTCCAATATTTAGCCATTCAATTAGTAATTCACCAGTTTGTTTCCTCCTAAATCTATTTGGCAAAGCAAATTAGACACAATGAAACATATTCTATAAGAGATAGGTTTGCTTCCATTGCTGTCTGAACAGTTGTGTACATGTTGCTCCATTACTGATACAATTCTACAGTGAACCAAATCCAAAACAAGAATGGAAGCTGGCAGGACTAATGTAAGGGCAAGTCAAATGCTGCAGAATCAAACAAAAAATGACAAAAGAGCTTGTAGAATGACATAATTTTAAGCATACACAGTGTTGTAATGGCCCAGAGGAAATCTTTATCCACATTAGATGTGTTTTATTTAATATTGACTTTTTCTTTCAGAAAATTAGGCCCAGATGCTTAAAGTTTCTGCTTCCTGTGTCTCCCTGATTAGCTGTGAAACTTCCCTCCACAAAGATTTAGACAAGTTTGAAACTCTCCTCCCCTCCGCCCGTCCTCCTCATGTTTTCTTTCTCGTCTCTAAGAAGGAGAGAAAAAAGGAAAATGGCCATAATTAAACAGCGTTTGTCTCCTCTCTCCACAGTCTCAAAGGCTATTTTGTGACACTGTAGTTCAGCTTTGTCCAATTACTCCCAGCTCTCGCTCGCTTGATTAGCAATCAGTTTCTCTCTCTTTCTCTCTCTCTCTTTCCCAAAACAGAGAAGCTACTCAGCACTAAGTGGCTCATGAGACTCCCTGAGCTCCTGCACTTGATTTCAAAATGACCATCCGTATCAACGCTCACTTCCACCGGGGTTCTCTGTGGAGATTTTAGTCTGTTTGTTCAAATATGTTTTATTTGTCCACACTTTTTTAGGTTTTGGAGTTGCTTTATCTGTTTAAATGTACACAAAAAGGAAACCAATAGGCAACTGCGCATGGAGGAGCAGGAGTAACTTCCACAGCTCCTATACACATTCAGTTTTCAACCCTTTTTTTTTTTCAAAGAGCAGCATGTTTCTTGAGTACATTAATAATGATTTAACCACTTTGTGTTTGGACTTTTTTGCAGTTTGTTGGTTATACATAAGTATGGCTTTACGTGATTCAGAATTCTGCAACTCAATTCTAATTCAAGTCATCAAGTATCTTTATGGAGCTTCAAATCACCTTTTTTGTTTCACCAGCAAGCTTTACATTGTTTATCATAGACCCTCGACTCATTTTCATCGACAATTTTTAAAAAATACACAATTTAAAAAGTAGTAGAAAGAAGCAAGATTCCTCTTCCAGGACAACAGACAGACATGCAGCAGATTAGATGGAAGCAGCAGCAGTAGGCAGAGTTACAATATACGATGAAGAACTACAGCAGAGGTACAAAGTACCAGAGAAAAACTGATTTTCCGTATTCAAACAAGAACTAGAAAATACAAAGTACTGCTAAGGGTTGTTGTTGTTGATATCCTGCGTTGGTTTGTGGATAATGATTCTACAAGGGAAAAAAAGCTGGATGCCTTGACTGCCAATGTGACATTGATTCAGAGCATCCCGAAAATCTGAGTAGTTAATTTTTTAGGAAGCAGCCCTATGGAGTGGGAGAGCAAAGAGTTCATTAGGATGTTTACATATGTAAAGTAGGCATCTGGTTCACAGACAATCCACATGCTTCTCATTGGCTGAAATGAAAAACGGAAAGGGAAAAAACATAAACAAAAAGTAGTTAGAAAAAGCCACAGATCCTCGGGGTAAGAGCAGATTAAAGTTAAAAAGTTAAACGTTGCAGGAAGAGAACCGGCAGCTTCTCTCTGAGGACCGGAGGCCTCCGTTTGGTCCATCTTTACGTGCAGAGTTGATTTGCTGGTTGTGCAGATGGAAAGCTGTTTCCGATTGTGTGCTATCTGTGGCTCATGTTCAACGAATAGCTTATTGATTTTTCGCTCTGCCCGCTGGGGTTCAGATGTTTCACTGTGTTCTCCTGCGTGTGTGTGTGTGTGTGTGTAATGTGTGCCATGCTTTTGGATTTAGTTGTTCTTTGTTTAAACCAAGCCACACCACTCAAAAAGAGCAGCAACACAACCTGACACACACACACACACACACACACACACACACACACACACACACACACACACACACATCCACACTTTCACACAGACCCAGGCTCGAATTTTACCCACGTTCCCTGGTTGTTTAATCAGTGCGATTGCTATTACCTGTGGCTGAACAGTCTTAAACCTAAACCTATCAAGAGGCTCAGTGGAGTGTTAACAAACCCACTGCACACTCCCAGTCTCCTCTCCTCTCCCTTCTTCCTTCTCCCTAATGCCTTGGTAATAGCGACAATTAGCCACTCTGCTCCATTGGTTAGATGGCTAAGCTCAGGCCCTGTGGCCCATTAATGGTGAGCTGAGGTAATACAGACTGAATGGGGAATCGTGGGCCTGACTGGATTTGAATCTCAGCCAGTGGAGGGTTTTTAGAAGGAATGTTTGGAGGATGGAAAAATCATTGCAGGGGAGTTATTCGAGTATTTGCTGCAATTGTTCTGGGGAATATGTAGTGGGAGTCCTGGCATATCTGGTGTCTGACC
Source organism: Maccullochella peelii (assembly GCA_002120245.1). Taxonomy (NCBI): domain Eukaryota; kingdom Metazoa; phylum Chordata; class Actinopteri; order Centrarchiformes; family Percichthyidae; genus Maccullochella; species Maccullochella peelii. Next base: position 88,431 of record LKNJ01001312.1, on the reverse strand, counting down.
TGGTGACCCACCAAAACATCTCGGTCACCCCCTGGTGGCTGGCTGCAGTATAGGTCATAAACCCCGCCCCCTCCATGTTAGTGGATGGGGCATGGGCCAAACTGAAAATCAAAGTACCATTACGTCTGTCATTTTAGGTAGTTCTTATCATGCTGGTGTTTGTTCAAGTGTTCATTTTTCTGATAAGTTTGGTTTTTATTAGTTATTTGATGCTATAAAAAGGGGGTGTGACGTCATGATTGACAACTGGGAGTGTGCTCACGATTGGTTCAGGTGGGTGTATAGGCAGGTGCAAATGGGTTAATAGTACAAGCAAATGAAAGTATTTTTAAAATATTTTTATAATAATAAAAATAAGCTATTCTGACTGTACAGTAACAGTACTGCAGACCAGAAACCTGAGCACAAAGTTAGACATCAAGCGCCCTGACCAGAAACTGAAACTTCCTTCTTGATCTCTACATTATATGTGTTTGTTGTTAACAATGCTACTAGGAGACATTATGGCATTATGGTCAGTTGTGGTAAAGATCAAACAGTGTTGGTGTACATATCCACCTTGTCAGGGCGTCAAGTCTATTGAATGAAAACTTTTCACATCATCTTGAAAAAGTCAGCAGTTGGAGTCTTGAAACCGGATGGTTTTCATCCAGCAGCAGCAATTAGCATCTTATCCTCATCACCGGAGGGGATTTCCTGGTTGCGATGTGTCTGAATGCAGCGGAGAGGTCGGCTGTGGACTGAAGAGGCCGTGACTGCAGCCTCTTCAGCAGACTGGGTCTGAAAATGTCATGCTCATTACAGAACTAATACCCTTTACAATGCTGTCATCTTCACATAGAAACACAGGAGGACACATCACACATGCACACGCACACATGCACACGCACACGCACACACACACACACACACACACACACACACACACACAGAGATAGATGAAGAGGAGGATTGTTTCGGAGCTGCTGTCCTCAGCAGTTTCTCAGGGACTTCCTGTTGTTAAGTCTTTGGGCGCGCTTGTTTTGAGTTCTTGTCAGAAGTTCGGGTTGAGAGAGGAGCTTTGTGTTTGGCCAGATAACTTTGCCCTCCAGACATTGAACTTTAAGGCTGACTGTGTGTGCGTCTGTGTGTATATGAGACCTTGTTCTTTGTTAGAGAGCATCATGTCGCTCGTTGACCTCTCGCTGCCCTTTGCTGTCCTAAAATCCCCAGCTGCCTGTGGTCACCGCGGTTTTTTATCTCGCCACAAATTTCCCAAGAACTTCTCTCTCCTTTGTCGTCTTTGCTCTCCCAAAAGTGGAGCTTGAGGGCAGTAAATTAGTGTGAAGATAGTCTCTCTGATTGTATTGTGGTTATCTGATTTTTTATTTTCTTTTTGCACTTGAAGGTGTCTTTTAAGGACAACTACAAAGACTACTACAAGCATGAAATATGTTGCTATTTAAATGATGTTATCTGCAGATACTAGACCCTGAAGAGTTATATAATGTGGAGACATTGCCCAATAATTGCGTAATGGTTTGGAGATGTACAGAAACATATTTTCAAAAGGACAAAGGACACTGTAAGCATGAAAACATATCATTAACATTCATGTTTATTCTTGCTTTTTTCTTTTAATTACATTTATGTGAGCAGGAGTCTCCTCTGTTAGTTGCAGTGCCTTCTTATTAGACTGTGGCTCGTATAATTTTCGCCCAAATTAATTGTGCCCCCTTAAAAGGTTGAATATGTGTAGAAGTAGTGAGTGGTTCAACCAAATAGTTATTTTCCCTTCACAGATTGTTTTAGTTGAATAATTGTTTCATTTGAATTAAGGACTAAAACTATCCAGTATTTTACAAGAAAACAGAAAAGTCCATTTGTGTAGCAGAAGTATGTTTTTGATCTTTTATTTTATCTCTTGAGCCCTTCGATTTATCGAATGTTTGTGGCTGATAACACGAGTACAGTTCAGTCAGAGTGGAGTACCGTCCATGAGTCAACGCAGGTGTCAGGACACGTTTCTTTGGAGGTGATTTGTTGGCAACTTGCACCTCATTCTGGTCAGATTTGGACTCTTGCTTGCTGCACCTTGTCCACTGATGCTAAAAGTACAGGAGGAAAAATATTGTTTTTTGATTAGTTTAAAAAGGTCATTGTGTCTTGGGTGGATAACATTTTCTCTTTATTAGCCAAAAGCAAAACATTCACCTAGCAGCTAGCCGTCGCTAACCGTCGCTTTCACTGTTTCACAAACGTCACTGGCGGCAGTTTGATATTGGCTGTCACTAATTAACGTCAGTGAGTGACTTGATGACGGAACAAAATGAAACTTGTCTGTTGTCCGGTTAAAATTCTCTTTGCAGCTGGTGTCTGTACTCGGCCAAAGATTGTTTGTAAAGGACGAAGCTCCACTCTACAATCGAGTGTTTCTGTAGTTCCAAAAGAGAGAGACGTCTTCTCTCTAGCGGATCACCTCACTTCAATTTCAGTCTCATTCTCATTCTCCCAGTTAAACTTTTATTCATATCATATCAATTATTTAAGCTTAGAAACTAAGGAATCACTGATTTTTGATTGATTGACTTTGACCTGTGTCCCTGTCCTCTCTCCAGCTGCTTCCTGTCTCTATTACTGGTCGCTGCCGTGGTTTGGAAAGTCAAACAGACCTGCTGGGCCTCACGACGTAGAGAGGTAGGACAAGTCATCATCTTGCATATGGTTGTGGGTGTGTGTCAGTGTGTTACAATATACAGTATGTATACAGTATAATATATATTTGTTTACAGTACATGTGGAGTGTGTGCTTCACTCTGCTCTACGTAAGCTGTTAGATGCAGCTGCCACATCTTAGACTAAATATACACTGACGCATCCCCCCACCCACAGTTGTGAAGGGTGGGTTAATGTCACCAGTCCTGAAAGAAAAAAAAAAGATCCCTCTGCTTAACGAGCGTCGGCATGGCGATAAACAAGGCCATCCCCCTTAATTAGTGCTTCTCATGAACCAATTAACTCAGACGAAGTGATGCTAAACGAAGTGGAATGGAGTGATATATCACTTAAAGCCTCAACAGATGCCGCATCATTTCATATTTGCTCCTGACCCCTCCCCATGCGCACACTCACACAAACAAACACACAAAGACACAATTTACATCCCAAATCAATTCAGCAGCTCCTCCGTTTGACTTGTTTTGGAGCTGATCTCTTTTCAGTAATAACCCATGGTCTCTTTCTCACTTGTTTCATGTTTGAGTCATCGGGGAGGAATCAGTGTTGCTTATGAGCAGCAATAATAGTCTGTTTTTATTGGTGTAATCCCCACACGGTCCATGGGGAACTATTGTGCTTTAATACACTTGTTGGTTCCTGCCCCCCCCCCTCCTGCCACTGCTATTCTGCTGTTATGCAGAAAAGGCTGCTGCTTGTGTAAGTTTCAGTATTTAAATGTCGGTGACATGTTATGTTACTTTTATGGTCTTTTAAAAAGAATTGGCTTCAATTTGGAGGATTTGTAATCTGCTTAAGTGGTGTAAACATTTCTGCACTCAGTGGGAGAAGATTTCTGGGAGAAAAGTACAAAATCAAGGAAATAGTCCACAGTAATAGTTACACTGTAAAGGTAAAGCTCATATTTTTACTGTATTTTTACAGTTTGCTTTAGACTGACTTGTATCTGGATTGTATGTTCCCACACACCACTGATTTTTATCGATCAAAATACATAGATACATAGCTCGATTTTTGCTTTAAAAAAATAAAAACACTAAACAAACACTTTTACTCACTGTAAATTGTGAGGTTTTAGATTCTGGTTTTAGAATTGTATCTAATCTAACACGCTCTAATCAATGTTTTTATATTGACAATAGGGTCACTCATAGTGACGAACCCACGGGGAATTATTTAGACTCTGCAGTTGCCCTCAGCACTACAGAGAATTTTAGCATCTTTCAGCTTATTGTTTTGGTTTTACTGCCCATAACTTTACTGTTCCGCCCTCATCAGGGTCATTTTCGGCCACAGCAGGCAGCTGTTTTCAGTGAAAAAGCTCTTTTAAACCCACTGTTCACTACCTGCTCAGCACTAAACAGCAGACGGACAAAGTTAGTAATATAGCAGTAGTAGTAGTATAGTAGTATATAGTGGAGCATTTAGCAGCTTAAGAGCCTGATATTTCCCTCAGGAGTTGGAGACCAAAACAAATGTGGGAGAGAGGGGAGTGAATGTTGGTGGACAGAAATATGACTCCAAATGAATGATGTTTCTTTGTGTCAGCAACTATTTGCTTACACGTTCACCATATCAACCTTATAAGGTGATACTATTACAATGTTGTGTTTAGCTTGTCGTGCTGTCCCGAATGGCTGAAAATTAATTGAATACAAGTTTAAACAAAATGAAAACTGAAACAATGAGCCTGTTTTCAAAGGTCATAAACCTGTGAATTAAATTGACTCTTGTGTTTATATCCTCTTTCTGCCTCTGAACATTTTTAATTCAGTTTTTTGTATTTGTGCATACAGGTGTGCATGTTGTGGGTTGCATGTTTCGTGATTGATACCTGCACTGTGATGTGTGTTCAGCCACCTGTGACCTGACCAGCAGGGTGTTTGTTTAGCCTTGTTTCCCCAGTGTGAGGAGCCGTGTAGCGGCTGCTGGCAGGCCGGCCGACACTCGGCTCCATTATTTATGAGAGCCAGTCTCATATCACAGCAGAGCTGCAATGCTGCATTTACTGCACTGTTGGTTTATTTACCCAGACTTCCTGCTATTCTCTGTCTTTCTCTCTGTCAGTCTCTCCCTCTTTCGTCCTGAGGGCTGTTTTTTTCCCCTTTAGATAACAGAGGATCTAATAAATGGAAACCTCTGCCTTCGAGGGAGAAATCATCACTGTAGGAACTCCACTTTCTTCCAACATCATCTACAGTTAATGTCCTATTTGAAAAGAAATCTGTTACTTTTTTTCACCACATAATTAATTCATCTAGAATGGCACAAAGGAAGCAAATGGAATGCCCTCAAAGTGTGATCTATCACTTTAGTGCAGCTCAAGCCGTGGCTGAACAAAGAAAAAAGAGAAAACATTTAATAGATTTTACTGCGTAATGGTACTCAGCCAACCTCGGAGGGAGACCATGACATTTCAGAAATGTATTTAGTTCATTTTCTTCACCAGTCAGTTGTTACATTACAGGACATTCTTTCTGGATTTGTCCTTTTAGCTACCCTAAAAATGTCATCGCTGAATCCAGCTGCTGTAAGCAAGCGAGCCACAATGCAAACTATGTTGACAGGCCAAGTGTCAGCAGAGAAGCCCTTTCACTGTGACAGCAACAGACAAATGTTCAAAATGTCGAGATTTTTCTTTTTCTTTTTTTTTAACAAGGTCTGATGTCGTCTTATATTGATGTTTATATTCACACAACCTTTGCTCCTGGCTGCATGGGAATTAAAACCAGTTTACGCTTCTGGTTGTGAAACAAAATTCTAAAAATGTAGGAATATATTTTCAAATGCGTTTCTTTCAGGAAACATTTGGTTTTTACCAAAAGGGGAGTGGATGGTTGTGTATGTATAAGATATATATGACTCGACCCATCTCATACCAACAATAAACATTGGTTTCTTTTAACCACAAAAGATATTTCATGAACTAAACCAGACCTTTACCATAGAGGTGGCACATCAGAAACAACCATGTGTCATTTTTGCAGACAATGACAGACTTGTTTAAAGGGGCAAACAAATTACTTTTCTTGAAAATATTTTATTAGATGTTGTTTGGCTTTAGAAGATAAAGCATCTGAAGCTTATAGTTTACTCAGACCTCTATTTACCACTGTATCATTTATGATAGAAGATATTCAGTGAGGGAGAGTCAGAGACACATACAGAGATGAAGAGCCTTTTGTTTTCTGGCTTCATCGCTGTCTTGTAGCAGAACTTTGTCATCGGTCCCAGCGAGCTCTGCAGCCTCTCGCCTCTTCAGCCGGCCGCAGCCTCCCTCACCCTGCACCACCGAGCGAGAAATTAACAATGCTAATCAATGGAGCTGAATGCTGTGTTTTATCATCTCCTCGTGTTGATATATTTAGTGCAGGCCTGATTATTGTGGAGATAAACTGCAGTTGTCAGGTGCCTCGGGGGCTCGGGGGGGAGAGATGGTCAATACAGCCAGATTTACCTTCATGTATAGATATTGTTATTGTAATATACAGGAGCTGGTGTTACTGATCAGCTTGTGTGTGAGACTTCTTCAAATAGGGATTGCATGCAGCTCTTTTCTGCTTCTCCAAATAGAGCTGCACAATGTTGTATTATTTTATTTCCCACATAAAAAAAGCAAAATGCTGTGATATCAGATTTTTGTTTAGTTGAATATTTTAAAACCTTTAAACCTAATTTTGAAATTCAATAAAACTTGTACAGTATTAAGCACTGAGTTGCCGACTGGAGTGTGCAGGTACTGTTCCATTGATTACCCACGTTGCTAGCATAAATTAGCTGTTTTTATTATGTTACGTATTTGTAGCAGTTTGTTAAACGGTGAAACCAGGTATAAAGAATGTTAGGGTTGAGGAGCAGGTGGAGGAAGGACCCAAGCGCAGACAGCGGGCAGAGGGAGAACAAGAGATTTATTTGCTTACAAACAGCAGGCAGGTAAGCAGACGGACAGGGGAAACAGGCTGGGAGCACACAGGACATGACACACTGACTAAGACAATGAACCGACGAGAACCAACTCAAGAGGACAGGTACAAATAGGGAAGGGACTGACGAGAGGATCAGGAACAGGTGAGTACAAACACAGGTGAAAACACTGAGGGCTGAGACAGGAGGCGGGAACACCAGACAGGACTTCAAAATAAAAGAACCAAGGGCCACATCATGACAAAGAATGTATGACTTCTTTTTAACTAGCTGAATTGATTGTATTGGTGTTAATTTTGGATTTTATTCAGATGTCACTGCCAGTGATGGCGGCTCTGCAGCCGTTTTGTCATTGGTTTGTTGGCACTAAAATCTATGATTTAATCTGACATTGTATTAGTGTAAACTGTTTGGGAGGTGGGATTATTTTGCCCTAACCAATCAGTAGCGAGTGACGTATTCGTCCAATTGATGTCATTTTAAGTTGACACGGAGGCTGCAGTAGCAAAGCTCAGCTGTTTTTACAACCATTAATGAGCCAACCTATCCTTCCCCCTATACTAGGAATTATGTTCATATTGGGGTTTTAAAAAAGTTGGCATTGGATGTAATCTGGATAGTTACGTTTTTGTGTGGCGATAGGGTCACATTAAGCACAATGTGGGAGATGTGGGCATATATTTAATGTCTGTACAACATGACAATAGATGTGACTGCAGCTAGGCTAAAAGAATTAGTTTTGAGACAAGATTTAAAAACATCAATGCATCTTGAATGCAGTCACACTGGCAGGCGGTCTGTTTAGAGGCAAAGTCTCTTGATACAAACGTTCTGTCACCTTTAGACTGAGCAGCCAAATCTGCAAGCACAACTTAATGATACGATCCACCTGTTTAAAGATGAATAAAAAATAATCTTTGTGCTGACACGTCATGATTCTCAAATATTTCAGTGTCAATATACATCCTGTCAGGTTGTAATATTAGAAAATCAAGTAGCTCTCTAGTGTGATATCTGTTGGCTGCTCTTGCTCCTTTCTGCTCTCCAGAGAGCTGCTCTAGTGGGGAACCACAGCAGAAGGTGAAAATGGGATCTCTTCACTGTTAATTATGGATCACAACCAGCCACAAGACTACAGAGAAAACTGGGTATTAATAGAACCACAGCTTTATGTTAATTGCTTTTTCTCAGACTCCTTTTTATAACCAACAATCATTTTTGGATACGAGATCAAACAATCAAAAGCTACTTTGAAATTCTAATGCTGATGCGCAGAGACAGGCTGCGCAAGATGTCTCTGGTTTTCACTAATAGGGTTGCCCCTCTGAAGACTCTGTGTGTGTGTTTGTGTGGGTGTGTGTGGATGTGCGTGTTGTGGGGTTGCATTTTGAAATCCACCACAGCTGAAATTGCCTCTCGACTGGATAAATAAGTCAAAAGACAAATGAAAAGCTAGAAAGACAGCCAGCCAGAAGGACAAGATTGAGGTCCCCTCCTCCTCGTTGACTTTTCCATCATTCATCTTTCTCTTCTCTCCTACTTTGAATCTAAAATAAATATTTAAAACTTAAAACACAACTTTTTCTGGCCTTGTGAGCAAAGCAGAGCCCTGTTTTATAAGTCTGTATGAACATTTGTATAGTAGACCCAACAAGTCCTCCAGCAAAAAAGACAGAATAGGTAGTTTGCCAACCGTCGTCATGGTAACAGTAATAAACACGCGGTTAACATTGCGAAACAGTCGCAGTTTGGTTAGGTTTAGGTACCAAAACTACTTGCTACTTACTACTGTAAGTTAGGTCAATGCCTCACAATAGACGTCAGTATGGGCCGCAGTAAGCTGCTTGCACAGACGACCTATACGGTTGTATTTTTGGGGAGGACAGTCTCAGTAGACCAACAGTACCCAGTACCAGTACCAGTACCCACAGTACTAAATTTTAAAGGTACAGCTACAGTCTGTCAGTCTGGTCTAAACCAAAAGGGTCGCCCCACTACAGTGGCCCCTCAGGCCAAAAAATGTAATATCACAACACACATTTGTATGTGTCACTATAAATACTGCTTTTCTGTATTTGGATCATATATCCCTGAGCTGTTGTATATGTTTTGACCTTATGGGCCACTGTACAATACCCCACCACTGAATTCAAAATGCAGGATTAAAGTCTGCTATCAAATTGACTGACAGGTCTTAAAAGAGTAAGGTAACACCAGGCTAAAAAGCAGTGTTTCGCTGCCTTCTCTGCTTGAAAGTTGTTTCACCTGTAATCACACCCAACAGTGATGTCACGTTGTACCGACACACCCTTGAGTACACTTCTACATCACTGCAGCGAGCTCAGAAGTTAACCATAAAAATAAGATTTACAGCTGATGCTGTTAACATTTATTTGTCATGTTCACAGACGCAGCAGTTTAAAGGACTGTAGTTTCAAATACAATCAGTAACAAAATATAAAAAGATATATTTTTGCATCAAAACAAACACTTCAAATATGTATGCAAATTCAGCTCTAATGAATCAAGTCTTTAACACGGCCAAACATGAATATCCAGTGTTACACATTTAAGTCAAGTCAAACATATTTAGATCAAAATATAGACCAAAGTCCTTTTACATATAAGTTAAAAATACAGTCTGATAAATAAAAGAAAACAATAACGACAGAAAGAAACATATGTATAAAAATACAATATGAATGTTGCACAGAAAACCACAGAATTGTAAAGACAAAATATAGGTGATATTTAATAATTAATTATTTTAACCCATGAGAAATCCTATTAAATAAGTCGTGCTCTTCTTATTCACTGCCTCACTGATGATAAACACACTAAAACCTGTCTAATCTGTCTCTCTATGAAACTTTGTTTCTCTCAGTTTGTGTATTCATCCGCTTGCCGGAGCATTTTTTAAATTCACATCACAGACAGATGTTGCTACACTTCCTCATCGATAAGTTGTGCTAAAGACTTTTCAGTACTTTGCAGCTCTGCCAACTTCAGCTTTGCCCTCCTGAAGACTCAGACAGGCTTCACTCTGATCAGATTACACTGATTTGTATGGAGTTTGCTGTTAGCAGCGCCTCCTGACCTCCGCTGTCTTCACCGCCATTACAGCAGCTCCCCCTCTCACATTAATTTTCTTAAATTAGATGTTTGCGCTCCTCTTGCATGAGGCAATTAACATATTGTGTCATTTTTCCCCTACACTCATTAAGGAATTACACTCCAAGATACTCCACTCGGAATTACAGGAGGGTGAGAATTTGCCGCATAATGAAGAGAGCTTGATTAAAATTTAAGTTTTAAGGCTGTTTTGTTTGTTTAGGACTTGTCAGCGCTGCACTGCATCCAGTAAACTGGCTTGTGGAGCTAATTATGCTGCTGTAAATGGTTTCCTGAGGTCTCTAACAGTCTAAGCTAGATGATGAATAAAGGTGCTTAAGTTAATTTTAATGAAAGACTGTGTCAAGATTATGGAGCTAGTAGGCAATATTGGACATGGATACGAAAAGCAAACTAAATTTTAAATAAAGAAGCTTACAGTGTGATTATGCTACTACAGTAGCTTTTCATTTTCAAAATAAAGGCTTTTCTTTTCTTTTACTGAAACTGCTACTGTGAGTTCTGCGGAGGTGATGTTGTGCTCTGATTGCTCAGTCCTTGGCTACCACTCACTCCAATCTGCAGTCGGAGAGATTAGCACGTCTGGACCAGTGAGCGCCAAACCACTTGTGTATGTGTGTTTCTGTGTGTGTTGATGCTGTACGGTACGTATGCGTGTTTGTGTGTCCCTTATTTAGCTGGCATTAATCGAGGTGACAGATTAGTAGAAGAGGTTTAATGTGGCCAAGCATGGCTGGATGTCTGCGGACGGCTGCTGTGCCAACAAATCAAAGGGACGAGACAGGAACACACACACACACCACAACAAGCCTGTGCTTTAACCTCCGACCACAGAGACTAGTCTTCTCTACAGTCACATTAACAAGCTGGCCAACTCGCCACTGTTCAAACACACAGTATATAGCTTACAGCATATACCAGGGTTACTTAAAAGTTTTTACTCCACAATGAGTTTTACATAAAGTGAGAGGTCTTGACCAATGAAGCAAAACATATAAACAGAAATAAGAGTCAGTAAATTGTCTTCAGCAGAAACTTTATACATTCAACAGCACATCATACAATTAAACTAAAACTACACACACTCAACAAGACGGCATGCTGGCTTGACTTTGTGTGAAAAAATGTGATTGCCTGTAAGTGTCTAGAGTCTAGGCACAAATCAGAGGCACTGACCCAAATGTCTTTGGGCAGGCAGCTGCAGTATGAACACCCAGGTTTAGTGCTGGACTCAATGCATATTTCTCTTTACATTCCTTGATAAATTCTCTTGATCAACTTTTCTTTCCTTTGGAATCGTTAGCGATAAATTCGCATGTCACTATCTAAAGAAACCGCTCTGTCCCTCCTCCTACAAATATATGCACACGTGCGACAAGAGGGGACACCAACAGGTTTGAGATATTTGCTAGCTAGTGTTAGCTAAATGTTTTGGTTGAGTATTACATGTTTATGCATGAGTAAAATATGTAAGCGAGACCTTTTAACGGTCATCAGTTTGTCAGGTTCTGGAGATCCTGCCAGAGTTGTAGAACCTTTTTTTGAATTGCTTTCTGTTCTTCAAAATTCTGTTCTTTAAAACTTCAGAGTTTTAATAGTAAAAATGGAAGTGTGCTTATGATGAGTTAAGTTGAGATAACACTGCAAAGCTTGATGCACGTACTGTGTGGACTTTGCATGCTCTCCCAGTGTCTACAGGGGTTTTCTCCAAAGAGATTAGATGAACTGGAAACTATCACATGCCCTTAGGTCTGTGTTCACTCTGGCAACCTGTCCAGGATGTACCTGCTAAACATAAGCATGCTGATGTTGTGATTGTGAGCACGTTAGCATGCTGACGTTAGCATTTAGCTCAAAGCACTACTGTGCAGTACAGCCTCATAGAGCCGAGAGCATGGCTGAAGACTAATCCTCTTGTTAGATTATATAATACTACATTGATATTGCAATTTTATGTTTCTGTGGTTATTAATCTTTCATTTGGGAAACATTGCTGCTGGTGATGTTACTTTTTTGTCCTGAAAAGCGAGTGTGATACTGGTTCCACCAAGATGAAAGACATTTTCATCCAGAAATTAACAATCAGTAAAAGATTTTTCCAATGCCAATGCAGAAAACAGTGTTTCAATTCATATACAGGAACCAGTTTCTGGTGATACTGTCATTTCAAATCAGACGACAACAGACAGGCAGGCTACTTATTTTGTGCAAGGTTTGCTTTAGGCTGGTAGCTGCTCCCCAAAGAAAAACGGCAAGAAACAAAAAGTTGGACTGGAAAAATGAAAAGAAGACTCTACTTTAAAAATAGGTTTTTTTTTAAAATCTGTCGTAATATATAGGAAAAATACAATAAAATAATTTTGTTTCCAAAAAACTTGTGATTAAAGAAAAGTAATCGTCATGATCACACACACACGCACACAACACACACAATAAGTCAGCTATGAAGAATTATAAAAGCACTGCAAGGTTTGGATTTTTCATAAAACTTCTTCCTAAACTTGTATGCAGACCTGTTTTCTGTCTATCTTTAACTGCACTGTAAGTACATGTGCTGTGTGTGTTGCACAGAGTCTTTTCTGATCACATGGAGTTAATGTAAACAGTATTATGTGTGACAAACGGGCTGACAGCGATGAAAACTGTCTTCTCAGTGGAATTTTCAATTTTCTGTTTACCCTCTCGTTGAGAATCATTTAAAAACATGAGATACGGTAAATGTTAATGATGCGTCGCTGCTATCAGCGCGGCCCAGGTGACCGCTGTCACCATCAGAGATCCAGATTAGCTTGAAGGTGCCGGTATTCAGAGAGGAATTCACACTGCCACCTGCAAACTTCAAAAGCACCGAAATGAGAGAGGCAGGAGGGGGTTTGGTTGTGGACAGAGGAATGAAGAGACGCAGGGAGNNNGGGGGGGGGGGGGGGTTTATGTGACGGACACAGCAAGGACATCTCCCCGGAGCCATATGGTGGTTGAGATGGGTTTATACGGTTGTGTTTGTCTGTCTGTTCTGTTTAGGATTTTTACCGGGAAGTGCCGCAGGCCCAGCCGTCTGTAATAATATATCTCCCTCCCTCCTCTGCTTTTTCACCACCCTCAACCATCTCTCTTTCTGTTTTTCTGCCTCTTCGTTTCTGCTGCTATCCTAGAAATCTGCTCAGGGTTGTCATTGTGACTGATGGCCAATGTTGACTCAAGGTGGGAATAGGTAGCTTTCATTAATAACTCCACACCTGAACCAGTGATTTGACTCCTGGACCTTCACTCCACTGGCTGTTTGTTGGTCCTTGTGTGTGCTTGCATGCCCGTATGAAAGACGATTGAGATTACAATCACTGTTAGTGTGCTGTGTTTTTGTATGTTTGTGTGTGTGCTGAATGTGACAGTTTGACTCTTTAACCAAACATATTGTAATAGATTTAGGCTGCGTTATTAATAGTTTGGAACAGTAACAATGATCTGTTTTGTGTGAGAAAAATTTCAGTTCATGTTTTTGGCTTTGCAACTACTCCTTACTCATGTAGTAGTAATAATAATAATAATAATAATAATAATCTTTATAGAGCACTTCACAAAGACAGCAAAATAAAACAGTCAAGTCATAAAATCATCAGGTTTTAAAAGAGAACAGATACCAATACAAAATAATAAAAACGTTTTTAAAGGAAATAAAAAAACTCACGTAAAGTCAGGAAAGGCTCTCTGATAAAAGTGTGTTTTAAGAAGGGACTTGAAGGAGATCACTGACTCAGCCGACCTGATTTGATTTGTCACCACAAAACACTTCTGCAACACCCCTGGGATTTTGACTTTTGCCGTATGGGCCCAAATATAAGCTGACCCTGATTATAAGCAACCTGTCTTCTATAAAACATGTTTATATTGTGTCAATATCCCGGCCAAATATATAAAAACGAATTGTTGATTACTTTCATTAGCACATGTTGGTAGCTTTAGGCTAATAAAACACTTGGTTAGGGGGAGGGAACAATGGTGGTTTTGGTTAAATAAACTTCCAATCTGGTGACTCAAGTCAGGTTTTAAAGATTTAACCAAGACTGCATTCTCCCTTAAACTTAACTAAGCGCTTCGAGTTGCCTAAACAAACTGGAACAGTACCTGTCCTGCTATGGATCATCTCTTAGCCTTGCATGCAAAATTCATCACATAATTGTGTCATCACAGCTGACATTGTGCTCTACATGTAGAAAATCTTGCAAGGATCAAAGCTAAACCACTGAAGAATGTTTTGAATTTAAATTGTGCAGATGCTGTCGGTGCAGCTCTAAGCTCCATGCCTGCATACAGGGCCGGAGTGGGCGTGTGAGTTCTGGGATGTGTTGCTAAACATATCTTTGTACTAACATAATCCCTGTCCTATCATAAACCAGTGGACAATGATGATCGTAATCCTGCTCTAAGAAGATTTTCATAAACTGGAGGCACACGCACACACAGTGGTGTTTCTGCGGAGGAACTTTGTGGATGAGAGCTGGGAAATGTACCTTTTTAAATGTTGGATCTGGATTTTAAAATATATATTACTATATTTCTTTACTTGGGAAGTTTAATTCCAAATACAGAGCATTCTCAATAAAGCTTGACATCATTTAGATTTTAGCTGAGTTGGTAAATCAGACGTTTCTATTTAATGCCAAATCAGTCACAATTCATAGACTGTGTATTTGTCTATGCTAATATCAGAAAAACAACATTCAAACACATCAGCAAACTGGTAAATTTGTCTTATTGGATACATTACATGAAAGTCACAAAACAAAATATCAACACAACACATCAGATGTCAAACCTTTCATTCAGCTTTCAGCAGCTGTGTGAGGGCTTCCATCTGCTCCATGAGTGAACTGCAGATGTGTCTTGAAAATCAGCACCTACTGGGAAAAAAAGTCTTAACTGAGTTTGTTAACTGTTAACAGTGAAGATTCCAGGAAAAGTCACGAAATCATATTTATCTGCTGTGATTTGATGAGTTTCTCAATAAAACATGATGTTAGAAGTTGGACCTTAGACCTTAGAATTAAAAAATGGATATTTTACATAAAGAGAAAATGGTGTTTGGTTGATCTGAATATATGTGAAAATATTTGGACATTTATTTGGCGTGCACCAACAACAGATCTGGAGGCTGATACTGGAAAATTCATTAATCATTTCATCTGTCTTTTAACCCTGGCTTTGGTACACAGTCTCTTTTTTATTTTCTTCAACATAGTCATCAAACATTTTGTGAATCGGGCACAAAGTCTGAAGTTCAAATGTTAGTGTTACTTCCCTTCACTACAAAATTGCGGCGTAAGAAAGAGCGCACAGGTGCAGAGTTACAAACCAAAACAGCAATGTGCAAGTGCTATTTTATCATGTTTCTATATGGAACTATTCTTCACTTTTCATGCAGCGCACACTTTAACATATCTACACTCATTACACAAAACAGGCTCCCTCTAAAGTGTCATTTTGCTTTAAAACTTAATGAACTTTTTTTACAAACATCTAATGTAACAAATCGAACATGCAGCTAATTCCTGGAGGGCAGAACGATCTCAGTCCAATTAGCTGCTCGCACAGCAATTCATCCAGAAGTGGACCTGGTGCTGTTGCAGCGATGTTGATTTGATTAGGACGCAGATTAAACTAAATCTCAACTGAACCAACCTTCATTTCAGATACCTGAACAAATATCAGGCTGAATATCAGGGAACTCTGTTGTTTTAGAACGAATGGAAGCCAAATTGCTTGTGGGGATTAAATGAGAGACTGTACACAGACAGAAGAATAATGAGGTACATCCGTGGCGAGAGCGGTTTGCATAACACAGTGAAGTCTGTGTGTACACTGTTTTACTGGTGCAAGTGAGTTTAAACTGTTTGTTATATTAAGGATCTGATCATTATCACATCTCGACTTTAATTAATCAAACTTGCAAAGGCAGGATACATTACCATGAATACCAAACTGGAATATAGTAGAAAGACACAAAAGTTAAATTTACATTATATGCCTTAGTAAACAGTATTTTGTCAATTGAATTTGAAATATGATCATTAAGGGGCATTTTTTAAAAGTTTTCGTTTTAGTGTTTGAGCGTGAAATTATGTCTTGCCAAAAATCCACTTACTTTTTCTATTATAAAATATTATACATTTATACACATGATGACAACGAAGCCACCTTCATGACGACTGAGCAAACATCATCTGCTGATAAAAACCCTGGCATGTGGTTCAAAGAATATTTTCATAGGGACAGGTACATGGCATCAACCAGTGCAATGTAATGTACCTATATAACATTTATAACCTAAGCTAGTTTCCTTCCCCAGGTGGTCCTTTACACAAATATACACAACAGAACAGAAAACAGAAAAACACAAATAGATACAACTGTATACATAAATACAATAAACGCACCATAGAAAGTTAATAAAGTGCACCTGATCATCCATGACTACATGACAGATCCCTCTGATTCCTCAATTTAAAGTGATTTCATTTAAGATCCATATTTAGTTCACATATATTTATGCACAAACAGAGGTATCCGTCCAGGGAACCCTGCAATCCCAATAAAATTACCTGCCTGAAACCCTGAGAGGTTTCACCGTGTCATAATGATCATTTAATTGCCATTCTTTTTCTTAATAAGCAATTTCTTAAACCCAGCATTCATTCATTGATTATAATTAGCCACTGAAAAAGGGAAGAATATTATAGTGCTAGATGTGTGTATGTGTGTGTAAAAATCTGTTGCTCTCTCTTTGTGTTCATTAGGAACTAGAATACATCGGTGGGTGTAATGATATTCACTTCACTCTGTTTCCACTCTGAGGCTAAACATTGTATTGGGTGCTGTGTGTGACGGTCACAGAGGTGTTATTATAGGTGTAATTTCTGTCTATTGTTACACTCCGTCCACCGCCTGTGTGAGGCTTCCTCCTGAGGCCGTCTGCAGGAACTGAAGAGAGATTTCCTTTTTTCTACTCGACCGAGGCTTCCTTTGAGACTAAAAGCACTTTGTAGTCCGAAGCAAACACAGGCACCTCATATGCTTCACACGCACACGCACACACACACACACACACACTTGCACACTACTTTCTTCATTGGCTGACAGTTGGCTTTATATTATATAAATTGTGAGGAGCGGAATCATCCAATATGGAGGTGGGGAACACACTGGATATGTCACCTGTCTATCACAGGAATCACACACACAGACACAAACGTTCACAAAAAGGGTAATTTAGAGTTTTTAGTTCACTCTACTTAAATGTGTTTGGACCATAGACTGTATATAAAGATGGACGACGCGTCTCCACTTCTTCCTACTGTACAAAAATGAAGCAAAAATACCCCGGTTACAGGAGCTGCCATCTTGTGCTGGTGGAGTCTGCTCAATCAAGTTCCCGCCCATACAGCCGGCCAAACCAGTCGCGAGCACACTCACAGTTGTCAGTCATGACATCTCACCCCCTTTTCATAGCATCAAATAACTAATTAAAACCAAACTCATCAGAAAAATAAACACTTGAACGAACAACAGCTTGATAAGAACTTCCTAAAATGACAGAATCCATCTTTGGGAACGTTTTATTTGACATGTTCTTTGATTTTTCCGCCCACGTCCCATCCGCTAACATGGGGGGTTATAACATAAACTGCAGCCAGCCACCAGGGGGTGATCCAGATGTTTTGGCTTCCCTTTTGGGGAGCTGTCATGTCGTCTATCTTTATACACAGTCTATGGTTTGGACTGAGGGATGAAATTAGTACCCAGAAGAAAATCATGCGATCACATAGACATCCCCCGGCTGCCCAGTAGATCCAAAACCAGGACTTCCTGGCTTTGAAGCAGTATTCCACTGTAACTGTAGTTGGAAGATCAGAGGTACACTGCATGTGTTCACCTGTTTTGAGTCTTTGCCAGGGATGCAAAAAGAGAAGTTAGTGTGTAAACACAATGGATCAGACATGAGGTGGCATTTATCATTTTCTTTAACATCTGACATTTTTTGACCGTAAGAATTTACTTGGTATGCAAACACCTTTATTTAGAAGGAGGATGAGCTTCATATGTGTGTTTAAATAGGTTCATTCTGATTGGCTGAAAATTCCAGTTTGCTCACATGAGGCGCTGAGTGGAAAACTAAGTAGAAACTTGCTAATTTGTGGATAAAGCCTGTGTGAAACAGAGCTACTGACTTCAACTTCAACATCAAACCGGTGACCGATGAGCCACGATGCCAGCCGTTGTCTGCTTAAACGTTTATCCCCCCCCTTGCTGAACTCTTGGACAGCTCAGGTCAGAGTACAGTCTCCACTTCTTCCCCTGCTCGGCTGTAATGGGACAGGGCCTCTCTCTGTCTGTCTGTCTGAATGATTGGTTCAGTAATGTAGGCAGAGTGCTGTGGTGGCAGGGTAATTGGCCGTGATTTAAAAACCCTCTGATGGTTTAAGTGGGAATGCAGTTTGGCAAATTAATGGTCCTTAATCGAACATGTGTGAATGGTTTAATATGGCGGAAAAAGACTCCACTGAGGGCTTTAATAGAGAGCAGCGAGACTTTGGGCTCTTATTTAAACCAAAACAACGAGAAGTTGCAATACAGATGAGACGAGTCGGATTACTGTGTTTTTCTGTTTTTCATTTTTAACTTCAAATGCTAATTCCACAAGCCTGTCAACCATGAAAAGCCCAAATCCATGTGTAACTTGAGTTATTGTTGAGGCAATTTGTAGGCACTTACACCATCCTCTATCAAGTGTTTTCTTCAGCTATGTGTTTACCTGCAGAATGCAGTACAGCTTAGTGCATACTGAAAGTGGCTTTGGCGTGAGTATGTTGCTATTCAGGTATAGATTTTGTTTTTGCATTTATTGTATTTGCTCTATTTTGTTTTTACAAAAATATCTATCTAATATAATTATAAATATCTATACCGTGCAAGTAACTGTAAATTACTAAATAATAAAGAAGGTTGGGACTACAGCTGCAAATTAGCTGTTGAGCTAACTCAGATGTTTTGAAAATGTCAATGATTAGTGTTGTCCCCTGTAAATAAATAATAAAATAACTTTATTAGTAATAAAGTAAGTAAGTATATAAAGACGGCTTTTCAGTTGCCTTCAAGGAGGGCAAACATTCAAACCTATTTGTTCTATATCAAAAGAAAGAATATAGTCTGTGTGTATCCATGTGTAATGGAATTAGAGTGCCCACCTAAACTCAACAGTTTTAATTACTGATGTTAAGGTTTATGTTAAACAGGGTATTAGTTTAGTTTTGTGTCCCACATACTATAAATGTCCTACAAAAGGTTCATTGGTGGTACGTTCAAGTCTTGGAAGGTTAAAAAATTGTCAATATAAAAACCCAAGTATACTTTTGCATGTGAGTTTTTGCTTGCAGCCTCGGCTGGAACAGATGGTCTCTTCGGGCCGTGAGACTGTGGATGTGTCTCTTTGATTACCTGAGAAGGTAATTATGGTTGTGCAGTGGAGAGAGAAACAGGCGAGAGACAGAAGCTCCTCCACTTCAGGCCGTCTTTGTTTCCGTCTCTCTGTTCTGCTTGAGGAAAGACGCTGCGAAATTAGAATAACCAAGACAGGATGGACTTAATGATCAGTAGATTTAACACACACACACACACACACACACATGCATCACCCGCATGACGGTATGTTGCTATGGTGATATCGCATTGTTTACAAAGAATGGGCTAAAATATATTAAAGTATTAAATAAAAAAATGAATACTCATTATATTGAGGTGATGGCACAGCATTTTATTTTCATTTGCATTTCAGTTTTGTTCATTCAGTTTAAACACAACAGTCTACTAGATTAACTGTAACCACAGCAAGACAACGTTGTAGTGAGGCTTTGCAGTGTAAGTTAGTGTGCTGCTGCTGTTATACAGGACTGGTTTCTGTTCCAGATGTTGTCAAGTATTGTTAAGTAAATGGCCAATGTAACCAACACCTTTTAAAAACCTTTGTATGTGACGTAGGGGTAGAAACACAGAGACATCGACCAGACTTCAGCCAAAAGATTCATGATTTTTGAGCAAGCGTGTGTACCTGAAAACAAATGGCATCTTGTAATGTGCTACCCCATGATGTTTACCCATCTAACAGCGTGGACATACAGGACATCATGTCACGAAATATCCACAACTCTGCTGTCTTTGTTTTTTCAGTCATGTGCCTTGAAGGGCATTTGAAAATCAGAGATTCTTCTAGTGTTTTTGTCTCTAACTCTGTCTAGATAATCCCACCGTGTGTGTGTGTGTGTGTGTGTGTGCTTGTCAGTGTGTGTGATTCTGCCTGCATGTGGAGATGAAGAGCAGATAAAGAGTGCAACTGTGCAGAGTAGTGGAAAAGTCTCCAGGGGCGAAAAGCTACTACAATCAAGCAAACGGAGATGACATTAACCCCCCATGGGGACAGACGCCGGCGTGTGTGTGCGAGTGTGTGTTTTCTGATCAAGTTAAACCGCCCTCATCCATTGCTTTCTGCATCATTAGCTCAAAAAAAGAGAGGGCCGTGTTTTTCTGTATACTATGTGCGTTTGTGTATTTATCCATGTGTTCGTGTATCTGTTGGTGGGTGTATATGTGCACATGTGTGTGTGTGTTGACGTATTTCAGGGTGTTTTCAGACAAATGCTCTTTTAATCAAACACTTGAGTTTCTGCTGTCTTTAATTATGTGAGACTTAATGATGCATAGTGCTTTGTTGTCTTCATTAAAACAAACACTCTTCCTGCTCTTCCTCCCTCTCTCTCTCCCTCTCTCTCCAAAGTTGAACTATTCAAACTTTTTACCAGACGTTTAAGAAAGAGGTGTGGAGTTAAAGAGATGAATGAAAGCCTGACATGTCCACAGTTAGTTTATATTTTCAGAATTGGTGTGCCTGAAGTGCGAAGCACAGGGCACACTATTGATATTCCCCATACTTATTTTTCTTATTATTATTATTATTCCTCTTCCGTGTCGATCTTTGTCCTGCTACTCGTCCCGCACTGTTGCCAGCAGATACGCAAAAAATACATCACTGCGATAATCTGTTAACCAACCAGTAGCTCCAGTCATTACATAAATTAAGTGAAGTCAAAGGTGTAAGGCAGAAACAAGTCTCACAGAATAGAAATACTAAATAAAGTAAATTAAGTACCAGAACCTCAGAACTGTCCTTCAATAGTTATTGAATTAATGTACTTAGTGATTTTACCAGAGCACATTTACTTACCTCTGGTTTTAAGTTATGTATTCTGAGATAATGACACTAAGCACAGAGAGTCATATGAATATAAAAAAAAAACAACAAAAAAAACAACCCTGACCTGGACTTCAGTTTTCAGGCAGAAAAAAATGAACTGGACAGAACAATATTAGATGAGGGAAAGCGGAGAGGTAACACGAGGGAAACGCTGTCAGAGAGAGAGCGAGAGAGAGCAGTGAAATACTGACAGAGAGAGGACAGGACAGAAGTGCAGAGAGAGTAACTGTGTGATAGAGAGAGGTGTAGACAAGACTACCTGCCGGTGTGATTAATGACATAGTGAAACAGCTCAAGCCTCCACATGAAAGAACCTCCGGGATAAAGTTTATATTAAGTGTCAATAGTGTACAAGTACTTTTGAAATGCTTTAAAACATATATGTCACAGTGAAAAAAGGCTCCCCAGCACTGTAATGGTCGGTTGTTTTTGAGCCTGTTTGCATTGGTTAAAGTGATTCATCATCCCGTTCAAATGGACCATAAAGGAAGCATATATCCACAGGGTTCACATGGTGTCTCACCCTGCTGTAATATTCAGGCTCTGCAATGAGATGTGCACATTTATCACCCAGCAAGGGTGATTTTGGCTTTTTTTAATCGAAGCAATGCTCATTCTACATCAAACACAAGTCTTTCATTGTTTTAAAATAGAGAAGGAAACTTATTCAGATATGTCTCAGGGGTTAAACTCACCACAACATCTCTAATTTCATCCATTTCAGATGGGCAATACTGACAAACTATTTTTAACTTGCATTTCTAACTAAAAGTCACACATGATGAATCTAAACATGGTCTGGCTGATATTGTCTCTGGGGAAAGAAACAAATAAAAATCATGTGGATATGATGCTCAAGTTATTAGAGGTTATAGTTTACAGATTGTTTTATTTAACACTGTCACTGAAGGTGATATCAGTAATACTTAAAACAATGCTAAAGAATATAACAATGAAAAATAATAAGGATTAAAAATGAAAAAGGAAAGAAAAAGGATCACATGATGACAACTCATCACGTAAAAGCAAGTCTGTAAAAGTACGTTTTGAGACATGATGAGAAGATTTTTATTGATTCTGCAGGATGTTTCAAAGCCAATGGGAACTGGCAAATGAGAGCCACTTTAACATTTACACTATAGATACCTTTAAACACCTTTTAGATTTTGGAATATGTAAAGAGGGCCTGTGAGATAAACTACAATTCTACATTAAAAAAAACTCCAGCAATTTAGAATTGCACTTTCATAAAGTTGAGGGGCTTAAACAAATAATATTTTTTAAAAACGATTGATCAAAATCGTGCAGCAGAGGCTGAAATATCCTGACTTTTAGTTCCTAGTATGGGTCAAGCTCCAAAAACACTGGATCCTACATTTCCCATCATGCAACCCTAGTGTCTTTTGTTAGACTCTTCCTGTCTGGTGAAAAAGCACGTCTGTCAAACCTCCTCGCCTCCAGTTTCTGCCGCAGGTTTTCTGTTAAAAATGTCAGGACAACCTTGATGACATCACTATGACATCGTCAGAGGTTACTCTCTCAGACTTGACATCATCCGACTGTTGTTATGACAGGATTAGTGGTCCTAAACATGACTAGTAAACTGGCTTTGATGTGTGTAACATTAGTGGACTGTCCCCTCTTAAAATAAACCAACAGCACAAAGGGAACGCCTGCTCCTGATTCATCCTAACCTCTTCTGATGTGGATATCTCCTCGTCTTTCTTCCCGGTGTGACCTGTTTGTTAACAAGCGGCCGCCTCTCATTAAACAGCACTAACCTAACTTTTAATGAAGCTGTCGGCAGGAATTACCGGTCAGTAACGCACAGTTGCACGCACATCCACAGAAAGACTCGGAGACAAACTCTGAGATGGAAAACAGTCTCATTAGTCTCATAGTTATTGTTGTGGTTACTGTCAGCGGCGTTTCTGTGGACACAATCTGACATCAGTGCTGGGGTTGCTTAGAGATAACCTTTTAGTTATGAAGCCAGCAAAGTTTTCACATCCCAAATGTTTACTTTGTTTTCTGGGCTTCATCTCTAAATCCAGTCGGCACCACCATGGAAACTTTTGAAAACAGCCTCTATTCACGGTAAAAGCAAAACATGATGACTTTTTTTGTAACCTTCGTTTATATTCAGCATTTCTGAAACATTTTTGGTTGCTAATTCTTCTGATGGAAACTATCTACAAGAATCCATCGAGGCCCCCAGTTTCACTGTGAGCTTTCAGGTTTCACACCAAGCTTTGGTGGGCATCGGGCATAAACTAACCTTCATATAATATGAATATATACGGAATATACAGAGTCTTGGGCGGCTGTGGCTCAGAAGGTAGAGCAGATCGTCCATTAATTCCAGGGCCGGAGGTTCAATCCTCCGGCTCCTCCTGTCCACATGTCGAAGTGTCCTTGAGCAAGACACTGAACCCTAATTTGATCCCAGTGGAGGCCAGCACCTTGTGTGGCAGCTCCGTCGCCATCGGTGTGTGAATGAGACCAATCTGTACAGTGCTTTCGACCCGTTAAATTTGAAAAGCGCTATATAAGTGAAGTCCATTTACCATTTATCTTTAAATAAAAGCAATACCTGTTTTCTTCCTGTGCACTTCTTGTAGTCTACCTGAAAACTAGTGTTGTCCATTGAACTGACCAGTCATCACGGGGCAGTATCATTAAGATTTAAGGTAGTTTTAGTTCCTTGAATGTCCTGTTTTGTTTTGGCATATTACAGCTGCATTAGCAATGCTATCACCCATTGGGATTAACAATTCTTGTTATGTAGCTATCTTACTGTCACACTGATCACTGTATTTCAAGGTTCAAGTCTCTGCAAGTTGATATGTGTAATGTACATAGACAATTGGAATCAGAAGCTGCCATAAAGGTAGGACAGAG
This sequence comes from Maccullochella peelii, assembly GCA_002120245.1. NCBI lineage: Eukaryota > Metazoa > Chordata > Actinopteri > Centrarchiformes > Percichthyidae > Maccullochella > Maccullochella peelii. The sequence goes on along the minus strand of LKNJ01001312.1, from coordinate 64,460 downwards.
TTGTACCAGTATATCTACGGAATATAGCTAAATACATATCTATATAGGATATATCAGCTAGCCCACACTTTCCACTCAGTGCCTCTAATAGCTTCAACAGTGGAGTGTTTTGCTGTGTTGTTTTATGAGTAAGTCAGTGGTTGAGTGTGTATCAGCACGTCCATGTTAGCTTGTCAGGGAAATTGCTACAGAAATGGTGATTGTTGATTAGATCACTGATGATGAAGCATTCTCACTGATTTATTTGACACATTTTTGAAGCTGAACAATGCTTTTTCTTTTGTTGAATCAGGATCCACTGAATACCTTCCACCAAGTGAATCCACTGGGCTTATGACAATTTTAATATTGTCATAAGCCCCAAAAAAGAAAGCAAAGGAAGAGCTACAAGCATGTTTTCACACAGTTTATTCACACGTGTATGGTGCATCTATGTAAGGCTTAACTTTCTCACGATTAACTAAAGAACAGTGTTTCATATCACTTAGTAGATAGAAAAATTCCTCATAGGGTCACACATCCAATTCTTGTTATCTGCATGTCACAATGTGCGTAATGGCTTTTTAAAATGTGTAAATGCATTTGAGGTTGGTAGGTCACACACGGATGGAACAAACCACATGTTCATGTGATGCAGAGGGAATTTTATTTGCAAACTACTTTTTCAGTCCTCTGCCCACACTGTTGATCCAGCTAAAGGTCAAAACCAGGTTGCTCTGACTGACACACATGCATGTAAACTGCTGACCCCCTCCGTATCTCTGGGTTACGGCAACGCTGCATCGTGGTTGGCTGACAGACATGAGGCACGGGCGGCAGCAGCTGTCGGTGCCGCGCTGCTGATGTAAATAACGGTCTAACATCATAAGCGCACATTCACGGCTTATACACAAACAAGCTCGTAAAGAAACACCTCCCACTGCACCTTGGGAAATTCTCCTGCACTTGTCTGCCATCTGTTAGTGCACACGCAGGGAGACGGAGGGGAGGGATGGTGAGAGAGAGAGGACGATGGAGAGGAGGGGAAACAGGTGGGAGGGAAGCCTATTCAGCGCAGGTGGTAGGTTAGTCAGAGAGAAAGAAAATGAAAGAGGGGCAGAGAAAGTGAGGAAAAAAATGACAATGAGTATGATCAGCTTACCCACCAAAACAAATGAGCTTATTGTTTACTGAAAGAGAAGAAAACAGTATGAGTGATGAGAGAAAACTGGTTTATATGGCTAAGAGACTAAATAGGACATGATTCAAACTTAAATTAACTTTTAAAAATCATTTAGTTTTAATCCAACAAGTCCTCCAACCCATATGACCACGTTGTTTGTTCCTAATGTGACCCACAGGAGCGTTTCCTAAATGAGCGCCCCTACCGGTGGCAGAAGATATGACTCCAAAAACGACAGAATAGGTTGTTTGCCAATGACTCCCAAAAACGACATAAAACGTCTTGGTTAGGGAAAGATCATGGCTTGAGTTAAAATAAGTACATTAGTACTAAGTTTACTAAGTAGTTTAAGTTTAGTAAGTTAAGTTACGTGACGTGACTTACATTACCTTAAAATAAGTCCAGGTTGACTTTTGTTTCACACAGGACACAGAACAGATGTTTCCTGGGTGAAAGGGAGCTTTCATTTCTAAGGGCATGGAGATGAGAAGATGTGGGCATTTACAAGGAGTTTATTATTATCGGAAGCCCCATTCTGGACTGTGTCATCCACTGCGTGGGAGACAGTCCCGAACTGGGCTAAGGGTCCAGTGTTGATGGAGTTTGACTCGCTCTGTTGCTGCTATATTGATTTTGAGCATTTTTTTTGAGCATTTTTTTTAATCTGTCTTAATTTTGACTTAAACCTAAAATCATGATCTGGTGATGTTGGTTTGGTCGCCCCCCAAAACAAACCTCAAGACCCTCATTATTTGCCTTACTATACAGATTTTGGTGATTTCACATGATTCCCAGCACAGCTCCATCAAACTTCAACCTAAGCAGAGGCTGAGTACAGGCACAGGTTAAACTCAGCTTTAACACCAAACATAGTGTCTTGCACCACCCTTTTCTATCTGTTTCTGTAGAACACCAAACTTCATCAGGGTAAAAAAGAATAATAATAAAAGCTCCAGTCAATACTTTGAAGACAGATTATGCCTTTTTGTATGCTTTTCTGCCATATGAGCATGTATTCTGCAAGAGATGTAATTTTTTGTGAATGATGAATATCTTGTTTTTGGAATGAGGCTCATCCATTTCCACCTCCCGTCATCCGAGTGAATCAGGAACAGACTCTGTTATGTGCCTTCCAATCTGGTCCCCCGCCGTCTATTCATCTCTAGTAATTTCCTCACCTCACTAAGTTCATAATTATAAGCCTGCACAGCCATTATTAGTGCTTCAAAACAAACAACAGAGCCCCTGCAGCTGAGAAGCCAGCCATGACAGCCTAAATACTGTTCCTTTCCTTTTATTAGCTAGCTTATTAACATTTTAGCCATCAGGGCTTTCAAGATCCAGGCTGCCACACAGAAATGATGAAATTTAATATCCAAAAGATTATTCAAAGTAAGTTTGACATTGTTATTATTATTATGAAATGAATGTGAAGACTTTGATAGCAAAATGAGATATCCAGCTTTTAAAAGTTTGACATGGACTCTTACAAAGTAATTTCTGTTTTGAATGATGAAAGATAATAAAGTAAGACTAGTAACACCTTCGCTGAGAAAATGTGTTGTAGTGCTGTGCTTTTGAAATGTGAATAAATGGTAACAACTATTTATTTACCAGTATATTTACTGTTACACCTTTGGAGCAACTTTAGTCAAATTTAGTATTTTGCCAGGGAGGAAGGAATGAGAGTCTCCACAAACGCTGTAGCTTTTTCTAACAACACTCTTCACACTTTAACTGCAGGCTGCAGATTTAGACACATTCTCTCTCTCTCACTAATGGATGCTGTTAATTACATCTTCAACCTGCCAAACACAAATGAGATAAATGACGGACGTGTAAAGAGATCAGAAGTAGACATTAGTGAAGATTAGAGTTGATTAGAAGAGGGTGGTGGAGCTGGACGAGTTTCATCTTTTCCCCCAAAGGGAATCTGTTCACGGGATCCAAAAATCACTCTGACTGTTGCACCAGTGTGGTGAAACGGAGATACACATAAACACACCAAAAGGACTTCTTACAATTGGAAATATAGTTACTCTCTCTTTCATGATCTTACAGAAGTCGTGGAAGTCACAATGCTCCCTCTTCTTCCTTAATAAATTACAACAGACACACACACACACTCGTATGCACACAGCAAACGGACAGATGTCCTGAGCGGTGATGGTAATGACCTTGCATGAGTTCTGGCAAGATTCAGTGCAGACTTCTGTACAAACACTATTGCATTAAGTGGTGTGACAGAAACACACAATTTATAACATTTATATTATTTTTTACCACAGCAATAGAATTGGCTTGGTGGCTTCTGACCACTCGACTAAAGTTACTCCAGTATTCACCAGCCACTCATCTACCTTGTCTCTCTGTCTTTGTCCTGGGCAGGTGCACCAGTGTACACTGAGCTTGTCTAAACTTGTGAGCCGTGAATGGCTGTTCACAGCTTTATATTGGTAAGTGAGATCGGTGGGGACTTAGCCATGCAAAGCTGGAGGAAGTTGCACTGCTCTTCTGTTGCCACAACAACCCAAACGAGGATAAAGAACTTGAAAATGCATTAACTGATGGATAAAGAGAACCCAGTGGAGTGCACTCAGAGATGTCACCATATCTGTAGAAAAAAACAGATTCTTTTTAGATAAAAAATTAGAAACCAGAAGACATCTCTCAGCTATCAGGATTAGAAATTGTGCCACAGGAGTGAACCCAACCTCTACTAATGTTTATTTCTTACCTACAGAAAACTCATTGGAATGGCTTGTTCAAATTTTGCCATTTCATCAGATCAAACAGTGATCGATATCACTTTAAATCTTTAACGTCACCGCATCAACATCTCTGACAATAAAATCCACCCCAAGTCTAGACACATTCTTTCAGCAGTCCCCTCTATTAAATATATTAACAGTTCTACTTAAATGAAAAAAACCTAAAACCTGGACAACCAATGCCACAATATAGGACCACCCAGCTCTTTAATGGTATCACTGTGACCTCATCTCCTCTGAGTTCACTGACTCTACCATGGTCACCACTCTGCCCTGCCAGCTATTAGCTAAAGGAGCTTTAGGTGGTGAGCACTGGACCGTGAGTGTGTAGTGCGATTGCAGCTAGGGGTGTGTGTGCCGTTACTGTACATGTGTGGATGAGGGACATGTGACTGCATGCTTCTTCTCTGCTGATTCTTTGTGAAACGTCTGACTAGTTGTGGCGGGGCGAGACCAAAGAGGCGTGGTTTGTGCCCCAGGCTGCATTATCTGTTTTTGTAACGGGCTACGGTGGGTGGTGAGCTGTGACGGACACTCGGCAGGACCAATCCCCTCCCCTCGCTGGCAGCCAGACAGAGCAGACAGGTCGTAAACAGTGGTGGAGGAGTCTGAGGGGAGGGGCCGGCCCATGTCTTGTCTGGTTAGGATGTGTGAGGTGTCTGGAAGGAGCTATGAGTCCACTTATTCACAGTACCTAAGGTGGTGGGTCAGAGAGTGGAGTTAAATGCATAGCCAGAGGTATAAGACAGAGATTCTCTCAAACAGGGAGAAGAGAGAGTAAAATTTGTGTTTCTGTGTGTCAGAGAAAAGGAAATACTTATCCATCACTATAACTTTCATTTAAGCTGAGCTGTTGGCAAGGCCTTGTTAACGCTATGAGACCCGAATCTTCAGTCACTAATTCTCGTTCATGTATCATCAGTAAAAACATTTCTTGACAGATGTTGGACTACAGTTAACAGTCAACATTTATTTTAAAGATAATTGTATTGTGCTCTGTGATTGGCTGGCGACCTGTCCAGGCTGTTCGCCGCCTCTCGTCAAGTATCAGCTGGGATCGGCTCCAGCCCCTGTGACCCTCTAAGGATAAACGGTCATAGATAATGGATGGATGGATGGATGGATGATGGTATTCTCTCCCTAAACCATAACCACGTAATTTTAGTTACCTAAACTTTAACTGACATGTTATTACTTTTTTAAAGTTGATATGGCAAAAAAGTGTGAAAGTTGCTTTTTCACACATCCAGCAGACACAGAGCTCATTCATTTGGAGCTGAGTTTTTGTCCACCCTTTTGTGTCTTCACAAGCTAGTTGCTAACTTTTTCTTGTGGCTCTTGCTGAACAGGTAGCTTACAGTGGGTCACTGAAGAAACACAGGAAAAAAACAGCTACCTGCGGCTGCTTGAAATGAGGTTAATGGAGGAGTATATGGGCCAGAAAACCAAAAGGTTTAAAAGCCCTGAATCTGGGTTTTGACTGTCATTTCATTGTTAATATATAAAATTAAAACTTCTACAGATTTAACCATGCATGGAGGCATATTAGAAAACAGTTATGTTTTTATATGGATTGTTTTAGTATGAGGCCTTGTTGCATTATTGCAGTGGTTTAATCATACAGTACATTCATGTTTCCTGGACTGAGCTGAGACATTGCACTCTATGTGTATGTTTGCCTGTGTGCACATGTGGCAGAGAGGGACACAGTGAGGAGGGAAGGTGATTGCAGCTGAGTGGAGAGCTGACATCTGCTCTTATCTGTCTGGAGAGACACGCTTCTCAAGAGGACTCACTCCTCCTGGGCCAATCAAAACCAAGAGCAAATCCTCTTCCTAAGTCAATTGCCCAATCACGCGGAAGGACAACAGCTCCTCATCGGTCAATTACCCAATCACAGAGAATATGTGTCCTTCCTGTGTTAATTTTTACAATCACAAGGAGGAACAGCTGCTCTTGCCGGGTCGATTTCTCAATGGACGGCAGGTGTGACTTTGCTTTTTGAGACTGAACGCCAAGGAGACCTGAAGACATGAGGTTGTCTCTCCCACTCACAGCTAATTAACAAGCCAATAAATACAGATTGAGACAATTTGCTAGTTTGAACATCAGCAAGCCAACCAGACCAAAATAATTAGAATATTGAACACAAATAGTTTCCATTATCTCATTCATGTAATGTAGTTCATGTGAGGTGGTACACAAATAACACATGGGCTTTTGTGGGCTCCGGTATCTCCTACTAAATTTACTAATTTAAGATTTGTCACTATTTTTGCAGATGCCAGCTGAAAAATATGCTTTTTAAAATGGAGTAAACAAGTTTAAAATTTACACTAATTAAAAAAGTTTTCTTTTTCTGTTCTGCATGAGATGAACACTATCCCCCACAGTTTACAATAAATAGGGTCTTCTGGGTGTGAGGACACTTCAGAATGTATTTTCTTGAGTAGACAGTGAAGCAAAAAATGCATTAAAACACGTAGAAGATCTTCTGACTAGAATAGTTCTGGGGACTCCCTGACAGGAACTGCCCACTGGGGACCTCCCCCGAGAACTACAAACCTTCAAGGGCTTTTTTTCTGTTTGCTTCCGCACCGCCAATAGAAACACTGAAGTGACGTTAGCCGGGCAGCGGTTGGTATAGCAATGTCACTCATAACGTCGCACACAAGATTTTTAGATTTCGCTTTGAGAAGTCAAAATCTCGTTGTATTTCCCCCGTCGCATATACGCTCAATAAAGTCTGGACTTCACTCTCGGCCCATTTGTCCGTGTTTTGGTCCATTGTTTAATGTTTCTGGTGAGCACAGTCTCATTTGATCAAGTCTCATAAAAGCAGCAGTGACAGGTGATTTTACTGGTGAAACCAAGTGACTCATTAAACTTTTTTAACATATTAAGGTCCCTTTCATTCTGTACAAAATAAGCTACTTTGATCTGTCAAAATTAACCATTTTGATCAAAACAGAAAACAGCATAATGTGAGAAAATTGGTTATTTTTCATGCTGGAATGGTGAGGTGTAGAGGAGGGAGTTCCAACAATGGGTTTGATATTAGTTAACGTCACGCTTTGAGTAAGATGAATTGAAGTGCATTAGTGCTGTGTTTATTAATGGTTTGGAACAAAGGAGCTGAAAAGTTGCTGCGCAGCATAAAATTTTGGTTTTTATTTCCCTCCTCAGCACAGAGATCTGCTCCTTCTCCTTTCAAGGGCCAGTGTGTAATTTTGTGTGTAATCGTATACATTTGAGTTTTAGTCTTCTACATCTTTAAAAAAGGTATAAATAGAAAATCAGCATATTTTGCATTAATCAGCTGATCACAATTAAAAATGCCGTTTTTACTCTCACTCTCTTTGTGTACAGACATCAGTGATGTAACAAACCTTATATGAATCTGACAACATTTATTGCTTCAATTAGATTATTAAAGAGTACATTTAGATTTATTTTGTTTTTAATATTAACCCCTTTACTAAAAGATATATCAATTCATTTGTCATATGAAGGCTCCAATCATGAGTTGTGATTTTTGTTAGAGGGGCCACAGATTGTGCCTTTATTCATTTATTTGTTTTATTTATTTATTTGTTATAATTAATACTGCATTAATACACATTTTTATACATTTATAATTGATTTAATGACTATTTTAATGTGAAAGGTGTTGTTAGCAGTGACAAACTCACAGAGAATTAGCACCCGTCTCTGCCGCTCTGCTTTTTGTCTTATTTTAGCTCATAATTTTGGCTTTAAAACAGATTTAGCGCATGTTTCAGTTTCAGCGCTCGTATTAACCCTGTTTCCAGCTGCAGCCGGCAGCTGTTTTCAGCCAACAAGCTTTGATTAACCTGGTGTACGCTACCTGCACCAAGCAGCAGGCAGACAAAGTTAGGGACTTGCTGATGAAGGAAGTGGAACAGATATTTTTCTCAGGAGTTTGTGGAGACCAAACCAGAGCTAACAGCTTTCTAAGGTCATAATGTTTCAGATTAAGGTGTTTTCAGCTTTTTGTGAAGTTCCTCTGGCCCCAAGTGCCCGACTTTAAAGAAAGAAATGTGGGCAGATCAGATTTAAAAGAGCTAAAAAGAATATAAAAACAGGTATAAAATCAAGATAATCATAGGGTGTCTGGCTAGCACAGGACAAAAACTTAAAACTACTGTGATTATAAATGCTGAACTTCACCACCCACTAGGTGCAGAACCATTTGCACTGTAAAAAACAGTTCTACAGTTCTACTTTTCATCTTTTTTCAGTTTGAACTCTGTGTGATGTAGAGTAGCGTTGCCTTATCGCAGCATGAATCCATCATCTTCTCTCTCAGTGTTTTTCTTTGCTCTGCCTTGCCGGCTACTTTGGTTTGCAACATCCAGCCTGAGAGCCCTTACATCTGTTTGACATATGGAATAGTTAGCAGTCTGTGCACACGCACACGCACACGCACACGCACACACACACACACACACACACACACACACAGAGGAGTAAAGCTTTGTTCCAGTGGCTTTGACTGTGGTACTTTACCTTTAGACGCTGCTATAAATCTTGTGTGCGTTCTCTGTCCTCTGTCACTCATGCAGTGGAACATATGCTGTACTGAGAATAAATCCAGTGACCTCCCAGTTATCAGAAAATATTGCCGTGGGTAAGGCATAAATGCGTAAATATAGTGTGTGTGAGTGGACAGGTTTCAGCTGTAAAACCCCGTCAGCAATAAGTGTGTTTGGCCCATTGAAGGTAGATTATCTGTGTCTGGTACAAACAAATATGTTCTAAGTAATGATTAGAATTATCCTATGAATGAGAAAACAAAGAAAGCCTTTGCCTCAAAGCTCTATGGCTGGATGGTTAGTTATTTTTAATTATTGAATGTTTTTAGGGCATGTGATCCTTTAATGATGTCTACATGGAACCTTTTTCACAGGTTGCGTATCTACAACCTGTGAGTGAGCATGTGCAACTAAAGAATGATTTTCCCTTTTTAGATTTTAGCATTAGAATTATTTTTAGAGGTAAAACTACATATTAAAAAACCTTTGGGTGGGTCCTTACTCCCACATTGGAAACCATGAATTTAGAAAATTGGTAAATTATTAAGTGTTAAAAAACTACACTTTCAACAGCACAATGTGTCTCCACATTGATTAGATTTGTTTGAGACAGACAAAATCTTAATGTTGTTCAGTAATATGGAAGACATCATTAATCCTTAGCACCCAACTGACACCATTTGCGTCATAAATTGCTCTCTTTCTTCATAACTTAGTAAAATCTGAACATACAGACACAATACACAGATTTTTTAATCCCTTCCGAGGAAATCAATATCTCCCATATTGTTAGTGTAGTCCCTTGAAGATACACTTTCCAGTTTTCTCCAAATAACAATGCCCAACTATGAGAATCAAAACATGGTGACCTGGGAGGAAATTTGGAGTTTGTATTGGGGTTCGATCAGTAAAACAAAATCAGGGGACTGTACTGTATCTTTAAGGTAGAGATCAAGAAGAAAGGGAACAAACGCAACTGGTTTTCACACAAACATTAAGCAGTTTTATGAGCAGCTCAACCAGGCAGGTTGGGAATCTATTCAATCAGGTTTTATTCACCATCCATTGTTTTAGGGAGCGGAGCGAATCAATAATTTTGTGATTGTAACAGTCCTGAGGGATGGAAGATAGGAATCTGCTCAGATAATGAGCCGCTACTCAAAGCTTCAGGGCAACAAATTACAACGATACACACATCACACACTGCTGCACACACACACACACACACACACACACACACACACTCTGCTGAACTGAACATTTCCGATGCTTTTATCTCATCATCAACTTGTATTTCACCTGGAAAAGATCATTGAGGAGGGATTCTCATTAATAATGCTGTCATGCTACAAACAAACAAATAATCCGAATGATAACGTTGATATAAAAAAATAGATTATTTGAAAGCGTTAAATAACAGAGGAGGATAAAGAAATCATTTAAAAGAAAATAATAGATAAAATAATACAGATGTTTAATATATAAAACAAATTTAATAAACAAAACAAACACAATTTAGAGAATCTTGTTTTGACCCTGAGGTTAAATTGAGATCCGCCTAAAACTATAATATCTGGACATTTTACTTCACAGTGCATCCTCAAACTGGGTAAGAATGGCTCCTAACTATTTCCAAAATTATATTTGAGTTTGTATGAGAGATGTGGTTCTATTTTTTTCCAAATGTTTCCATTTTTTCTTTTTATGATTCGATTATCATTACTATGCTGCTTGAACAATATGTTTAGAATTTGAGGGGAATAAAATACATACTCCCCATCATGAACATGTTGACCAAACACTACATGGCCTAAAGTTTGTGGACACTCCTGTACTTTTGGTCTGGGACTGTGCTAGGTCCCTTGGTCCAAATTAAGGTTATCTTAACACTACAGCATGGTATTAGATTTCAGACAATGGCGACAGTTTAGGGAAGGCCTTTTTCTGTTTCCCAGATGTTTTCCCAGTTTAGTGTGGAAGAACTTGATCTCATCCCCATCCAACACCTTTGGAATCAACTGGAACAGTGTGTGTCTTGTTGTTTGAGTGACATTGCTATGGACACAATAAAATAAATACTAGTTAAACCGTTTCAGACTATAACACTCAATATACAGACGGGTACAGTGTATTGACCATGTAAATGTGAACGTTACAAACTACACCATTTTCAGCACATTCTCACACACTCACTGGTATACACACACACCTACACAGATGCATGATCAGCTCTTGTTGCATTGGTCTGATGGGGCCGATTCTCTAATGCCTCTATCTTGTATACTTAAGCTCTATGGCAATCTGCAATAGTGCTGTGCTGGCTTATTTATTGGCAAAACCGTTGGCTTCTCTCACTCTACTTTTTGAATTCCTCTTTTCTTTCTCTCTCTCTTTCTCTCACACTATCTTTCTACACCTCTCGCTCTCTCTGTCTCTCTCAGAATATTTCTTTGTCCCAACATTATTGACTTCTCCCTCTCTGCCAGCTTTCCCTCTTGGACGCCAATAGCTCAGCCAAAGACGCCGCTGTTTTTTCATTTCCACAGCTGGCACACTGCGCTGAAAGGAGGCCCAACAGGATCAGCGCTATGCCTAGATGTCTGAATTAGTCAGCCTGACACACACATGCACACACACACACACAGCTTTATGTTGGCGGGCTCCAGATAGTTATCGATCAGAGATTGATTGACCGGCTCCTTGTTAGAAAGATCTCGAGATGAGGCCTGCAGGCTGGCCGGTAAAGTTGCTGACTCCTCTATCGTGCACAAACACGGTGTTAGTTTACACGCACACTTACAAATCCACGTGCTCAGTTGATGAGTTGTATATATTGGCGAGCTGAGGCCATTGTTAATGAGATGGGGCCTTGTTGTGTTGAATATTGCCGGGCTCTGCAGCTTTACACCCAGGTTTTCCTGGCACTGAGAGAGAAGGAAGGAGGGATGGACAAATGAAAAGAGAGGAAGACAGATGGAGAGGAGAGAGATGATGATGCACGATTAATCAGAGAATCTAATGAACAGACACCAGGAAGATGTAAGTAGCTTGCAATAACTCCCCACTTGCATTGTTAAAGGTGTACTCTGACATTTTGGGAAACATGCTGGTTTGTTTGAGTTAGATGAAATGAACTGATTCAGTGTCTTCTCTGTGTGTTCAGTACACAGATTAGACCAAAATATGTTTAACCAACCTTGGTATAAACATGGGGAGCTCATAGGTTGTCTATTTTATAATGATATTTAACACTTTGACATTAACTCTCAGAGGTGACACTGACCAAAATAGACAAAATGACAAAAAAAGACAAAATGTAAATATTTTCACATTGTCAGGTTAAGAAATGAGACATTGTGGTTGACTCAGCAGTTAGTTTGTACATCGGAACTATTTACTGACCAACAACACCTGTGCCCGGTCTCTGTGATTTCAGAGATCTTGCCCTCGTTGTGAAGCCGATAGCTTGGCCCACTTGGCTTATCTGGCTCTGTTTTCATGTGTTGGTGACCAGTGTCCTTTCTAACTACATGCAGCATGTTTATGAGACAATTTTGGAACAGCTGAAAGATGTATTTTTCATATTTTGGTGGAGGCCAGCAGTACACATGCTTTCAGTGTTTGTATTAAGTATTTCTTCATAGATACATATCATGGCCTTTCGAAACATCACCAGCTCACTGAAACTCAGCTGTCGAGTCAAACTACAGAAACAAAGCTTTGAAAATGTTTCAAACTGAGGGAGCATTTTTGGGAATCTGTTTGTGATCTTGAATTGTATGACTCAACTTCCTTAATGTACAGAGACAGAGGTAAGAAGGAGAAGGTTTAGAGGGAAATAAAAGCAATAACTGGAGTTTCTGATAAGTATTGACATCAGTAATCGGGTCATCAGAAATCAGGAGTCAGTCCACACAGTTAGTTATCGGTCCATCAGTTTTGTGGCTAAAAACATTGTAGGGGACAGATTTACACGAACACAGCGCAACTAAAATTAGTTTTGTGTTGAATCTGAACGCATTATAGGCCCTTCTAGCACTTAAGTACATGCAGGAACTAGACATTAAGATAAAATTAGGGACGGTTTAACACAGAAGGACGCAAAACACACTGGTTCATTTCTAGTGTACATCACCACCTCATCTGATTTACCATCGGTTAATTTACCACCACATTTATGACCCATCCACTGAGTTTATTGTGTCCACCCATTCATTCCCTTGCATGAGCCGTAAAGTAGTTTCAAAGTGAATAAAATCATATTTGACAGTGAGTTAAGCCAGAATGATTAAACATCTCCTCGTATTACTACATTATGAAGATGTAATGATCTCATTAACAAAAGGTTTGCCTGTGTGGTTGTCAGCTCAGTAAAACCCAATCCGAGCCGCTCTCCTTGACCTCGGGGTCGACAACCTCAGCCAACCTATCCCGGCTGGGGTCGCTTTGTCGACGCAATCTAATTGGACACAGGGCAGGAAGTGGCAGTCAACTGGCCCGTCAGCTGTGGAGCGTAATTGGTGGATAGGACGGGTGCCAGCCAGCCAACCAGAGAGGTCACAGATAATGATTATGCGTGGCATCGCTGGTGCAGGTGGGAATTGATGAACGTTAATCTGATATTTGATTAGTTTGTGGAGGGGAGGGGTGGCCATCAGAACGTAACAAACTACACACACATTCACAAGTACACACCAGCTAGCCACATAAACACTAGTACAGTTACTCACACTCATGCAATCAGTCACACACAGGCACACACACTGGAGCCCCTCTAGGGGCCGGGTAGACAGATGGGAGGTTGATGCTAATGGGACACATGGCTAAATGGACTAAATGGACGGGATAAACACTGTTCCCAAGGAAACCAAAAGAGTGTGTGTGTGTGTGTGTGTGTGTGTGTGTGTGTGTGTGTGTGTGTGAGAGAGAGAGAGCGAAAGAGACCGAGACAACAAAAAGAGAGAAGGGCAGTGCGTGTACAGGGTATGTTTGTATAGTCTGTGTGATTGAGGCCTGGCAGGTTTTCAGACTAGCGTGCTCATTGTGGAATGTGTGCATGTGTGTGTGCATGCATGTGCCTTCTGTGTGTGTTTGTGTGAGACTGTGGTCAAAGGGACGTACGGTTGTTTAAATCTTGTAAATCAGGCTGTCAAGGCGATAATAAGAACCACCTACAGGTTTTCTCCACTGGCAGACACATTTATATACACACACCTACACACACACATACAAGAGCCTGATCTCATGAAAAGTTGTATACAGAAATAAATGCCATTTTACTTCACTACTATATTACATGTAGTATTTATTAATGATGTAATGTTATGTAATTGAAAAACAAATAATACAACCAGGGCAAGTAAGTAAAGTAAGTCAAGCAAAGTCAGATGTATTTATTTTAAATAACCCAAACTCACAAATTTGCCTCACAAGGCTTTACACAATTAAACCCTGAGCCCCCCCAAAAAAAGAATTTAGCTGAACGTTATATACAGTACGCAACTCACCCTAACCTATACCAGATCCAACACCTGAAAGGGCAACACACACACCACCTGCATCTGGTAGAATTGTTTCATTTGATACTAGTAGCTCACACCAGACATGCCATACAGACCGACAAGTAAGTAGAAGTCAAGGTGCAGTGGCCGTAGTGTGCAGATCAGCGGAGTGAATGTGGTAAAACTGTTGCTTTCTGGACTGACTTTTCCCACACCATACAACACAACAGACCTTTCGGGGGGGGACAAAAAATGTATTTGTGTGTTGTGTATGCCTTGCAGCATTCCTGTATTTGCAGTGTGTTTCTGTATGTTGCACGTGTGTTTTTGAAATTGGTGAAATGTGCGTGTGTTTTGTTATTTGGAGCAGTGTTCTCCAAATAGGACGTATGTGTTTTCTTGATATGCTTATGTCTCAAAACTCCCAAACTTCATAATAACTATTTAAACTAGTGGTTCTAGATATTAACAACATTTTCACGGCAGCCAAGATGTGCTCCCAGTTAGAAAATCAAGAAGTAAAGGCCAATCACAGCCCAGCTAGTGGTGCGTTCATCCAGTCAGGTCTAAGAAGGGTTAAAAAAAACTGACGTTTGTTGCATGTCATCCGTCATCCGCACTTTGCCTGACTTCAACTGTTAAATAAAGGCATAATATACATAATCTTATTTCTACATAATTCCTATTCTGAATAATCTAATCTCTAAAACAAAAACTAACTATTTTACCATAACTATCTTAAGTATACAGGTGTGGGGGCAACTGTACATTTAACATAATACATTTTGTGTTCTTCATGGGAACAAGAAGAATACAGTGTGTGACACACACACACACACACACACACACACACCAATTCTGTTTGCACTTGTGCAACTTGTGAGTGTAACTTGAGAGTTAGCCAGGTGCAGCAGATTAACTCCAGCTGCTGGACTTATATCAGTCTTTTGAAGAAACGGGCTGGAGAGACGAGCTGAGGACACAAACACACACAGTCTAGTTATCCTTAGCGGTCTTTCCTTCTGTGTGTGTGTGTGTGTGTGTGTGTGTGTGTGTTTGTTGGCCTGTGGAGAATGGGAATGGATGATGGCTGTCTGAGCAGGCCAATGATGAGGGTTAATGTGATGGGATATAATGGATGACCCCTTAAAATGGCCCACTTTTCTTTCTTCGCAGCTTTCTCTCTCTCTCTGTGCCTTTATGTCTCTCTCCCTCTGTCTGTTAGTGGGTGGTGATTTAGTGGACCAGGTCACCACACTGCTTAACACTGCTGTCACCACATTTGAGGAATAGAGGGATGGATAGGGAGAGAGAGAGTTTTCCATCTCTATTTTTTGAATGTTTAGTCTAGTCAAATTCACATCAATTATTCAGATGTAGATAAATCCACCAAAATTGCCTCACATGTACAATTTAATGCTCAGTTTTCACAGGTTTTTGTGTACATCAGTGTCAGACTTTGCTTTTTATTAGCTGTGACTGGCTGAAATGATAGGTTCAGATATTTTGAAGTTTGCATTATGTACATTAGAAGAGTTATTGGTCACTGTAGGCATCCCTCCTCTCGACGTATATCATATGAGGATTGTATTGAGAAACACTTGAAGAAATCCAAAACTAGTCTTTAGAATATAGATGCAGCCACATTATGTTTACATATAACAATACTGAGGAAAACATCAGCACTGTTCATATCATCACTTAAAGGTGTTACTACTGTGTGAAGAAATGCAATGGAAGTTTAACCTTTATTGCAATTTTATTTCATGTTGTCAGTGTTTCTAAAATTGCAGTTTTATTGTATTTCAATCCTGTGATTCTACTTCAGCAGATATGGTATAAAACCCATTTTCTGGCAGCGTTGGAAAGAACTATCCGCCTCAGATGTTCAGAATCATTTTTGAAAATGTTCAGGCTGTCAAATTGTACATTGTACATGTTTCACAGTTTTGTTTCTTACAAACCCGAATGATTTGGCCTGTTTGTGTTTTATTTGATCTGGAATATTTCTGTCTCTCTGTGTTGTCTTTCCTCCCATTCTCTTTCTCTCCCCAGCCGAAGTGTAATTGCTAGGCAGTTAGCTGTGAATGGGACTTATTGGTCATAATACAAGAGTGGGTCTGCCTTGTTCAGAGTAACAGCTACAAGCCACACGATCTATAAGCCTTTTCTGTCTTTCTTTGTCTCTCTGGCCCTCTCTAATTAGCTCTCCAAATCAATGGGGATTTATTCTGCCACCATGCCAGGATGTGTCAAAGACGTTCTGCTGCGATCAGATTGTCTGGCTCACTCAGGCTGTAGTTGTAACATCGCCTCCATCTGTTGTAGCTGGTTTTAGGGTTGGTTTAGTGTCCAGACCAGACTGAAGTTTAAGACACACCTTGCCATTTTGTGTTATCTGTGTGTGTTTCATTTTGTTTCTTTATTTACATATATAACATTTTTTAAAAGATACAATATATAATTTGCAAGGGAATGTGAAGAAGAATTGCCTAAAAACCCTCCAGGGGTGTGTTTTAGACTTTTGGATGTATTTTTCCTACCATTTCAGGCATAGTTTATGTTCATTTCCATACGGTACAGTTCCCTATGAACTTGCATGAATTAGGTAATCCATCACAGTGAACAAGTCTGCATTCATTTTTGTTTTAAAGTTTATGAGGTAATGCCTTTCAAATCACTTACATTATACTGTCCCAAAATGTTAATGTAACATTGAGAAACTTTAATGCATACTTCATGTTCACTGGGATGTATTTTACAATTAAAGGAAATAAAGAGTCTGTTTGATTTTCATACTGTACACGAATTAATGGAAGCCAATGGCTTCCTGGAATGATCGAAACACAAATACTTTCAAAAATCTAAACCTCTATGGCATGCACTTGAAAATGTTTGGCAGGAAAAACCTGCTAAGGCTATATGTTTTGTAGTTAAGACACTAAAACATGCACCCACACTGGTTTTGGTCCTTAAAAGAAATATTCCTCCTTGGTGGAGGGCGGCAGTTGTAATTAGCTTAGATTCACAGCAGTTACAATGGATTCCAATGGCATAATCCACTTCTCTGCTACACATCTATATGTTCAGTATGTTCCAAACAACTGTCGCTTTGCCAATGAATTGTTCATATACTACTTCTGATGGAGCTTTGGAGCTATACTGTAGCAAGAAATGAAAGTATCATAGTCACTGAGAAGGAACTGTGAGTGTTTGGAACATACTGAACATACAAATCAACAGGCAGTGGAATATGCTATAGCTGTGGTGTCTATAAACATTTTGATACCTCTATTTGGCTCCAAGCTCCATCTGAAGTAACGTATTTAGCAATTTATTGGTGAAGCCACCATTGTTTGGAGCATACTGAACACACTGGACAGCAGGGAAGTGGATTACGCTGTAGGAGTGGTTCGCCCATTGATTCCCGTTGTTCTTCTATTCCAATGGTGGCTCTGGGTCTCCAATGGAATCTGTTGCAACTGCTGTAAGTCGCAGTACAGAACTACGGACAGATTTTTGGTGGTATTCGTTTAAGTAGAACTTAACCCAAAAAGGCTTTGTCTTGCAGCCACCACTGAACAAGATTGTCAAGTGCTTTGTCTAGTCCTGGGGATGGTCTATTGGATGCTGGTGTGGAGTGGTGGATATCTGTGCCCTTGTTTACTCTGCTCAGATCCCACTCACCACATTCAGCCAGGAGACAAATGTCGCCTGGAAACTTGGCAAACATGCCGGAAATGAGATTTGTTATCGCCTCTTGAATGTGGCCTCTCTGGCATACAAATTCAAGAGACAGAAAAGTGTGTGTGTGTGTGTGTGTGTGTGTGTGTGTGAGAGAGATTCTCAGTATTAGTCTGTCTTTCTGTGCTCACACCTGTTTGTGTGCACACATTCAACAGACACATTTGGCATTTTTTCCAAATGTTTTTATGATGTAAATCTTCGAGTGCACCCGTGTGTGTCCCATTTGTAAAGCAGCTGCATTGTATTAAACAATCAGACCAGCGGTGTCTCTGTGGACACTGCATCTGAATTGATTCATTCGTTCTTCAATAGCTAATATTATATTTTATGCCAAGAGGCAAAGCTTCAAATCCTATCTGTCTCCAGTCACAGCACTAAGCTTCAAAAGCCACATAATGAGGAAATAATTGAATACTTATCAGTATCAATCATGGTTGTATGAACACATGTGTGTGTGTGCGCTATTTGTGTAAATGCCTATCATGGGGTTCCAACAATGCTGTACTCTGAGAGTAAGATACTGTGTGTATCTCTTGTCTCTTTATATAGGTTTGTATCGAAAGTGTGTGTGTGTCTTGTCATTTTTTATTTAGATTTCCCACTTCGGGTTGGGGGCAAGTTGGTGCCTCAAGTGAAGGACTTCATGTATGTTGGGGTCCTGTTCGTTGATGAGGGTACACCTTATTGACACCGACCATGTAGCTGACATGCTGCTTACGCTACATGGTAAGATCGTGGATAAAAGCGGCCAATATGAGTTTGCTTCAGGTGTCCCCCCCCCCGTGACAGTTTGAAGAGCTCAGACATCCAGAAGGAGCATTTGAGTAGACCTACTGCTCTTTTGCAGAGCCAGTTGAGGTGGTTCAGGCATCTGATCTATGTGCCTCTTGGATGCTTCACTATAGACGTATTCTAGACATGTCCAACTAGGAGGAGACTCAAGGGCAGACCTGACACTGTAGGGATTACATATCCAATCTGACCTGTGAACACCTTGGGATCCTCCCAAGAAAAACTGGAGAATGTGAATAAGAAGGACATCTGAGCTACTATATCCTGCTGCCACTGTGACCCAGATCTGGATAAGTGGCATGAAATTCAATTCAGTTCAATTCAGTTTTATTTATATAGCGCCATATCATAACAAAGTTATCTCAGGGCACTTTTTCATATAGAGCAAGTCTAGACCGACTCTTTATGTTTACAGAGACCGAACAATTCGCACCATGAGCAAGCACTAGGCGACAGTGGCAAGGAAAAACTCTCTTTTAACAGGCAGAAACTTCGAGCAGAACCAGGCTCTGGGTGGGCGGTCATCTGCCTCGACCGGTTGGTTTGAGAGAGAGGGGAGGGAGAGAGAGCATGAGGAAAGTGAACATACAGTAGCACAGTTCAGTTCTACATACAGATGTAAAGTAACAGTAGTGGGAATGGTATTAATGTTAATACAAATAATACTAATAGCAATATGGTAGTAGTAATACTAATAATAAGACCAATAATAACAATAGCAGCAGCGGCTGCCGAGCAGGAACACGGGGGCAGCAGGAAATGAATGGGTCAATGAATGTGCTCCTGCTCTTGTAGAAAGATGTAGCAAGAAGTTTGAAAAGTAGTTTCTGATCGACCTACTTGGTAGTTGTCTCTTGGCAAAAACTATTAATTTTTGAAGATAAAAAAGAGTTCTCTTAATATTTGAAGATGAGCTCACTTTGGCTCGTAACTGCCTAGACACTGCTGCTTTTTACCGTCTCGAACTTGAGGCTGATCACTTGCCAATGTGAGCAGTACTATACATGCTCATGCTCTAGGATACTGAAGAAAAAACTATATGCAGTTTGTGTCCAGAGAGTTGAAGGTCACTCTCTGCTGCATTTGTTTTTTCAATCTTATCACCAGTAATGGAAGCAAGAGTAACAAGCGATTGTCAGCTTATCCATCACCTTACCAATGTCATGGTTTCACTTTCACGTCAACATAGGTCATTATTATATCATCCATCTATCCATCCATTATCTAATCTGCTTATCCTGTAGAGGGTCATGGGGGGGCCAGAGCCTATCCCAGCACACAGCGAGCAGGAGGCGGGGTACACCACCTCTTGGTCAACACTTTATCACATAACACATACAGACAGACAAATACATTTACACCCATATTTACACCTCCAGGCAATTTCAGTTCACCTATCATGAATGTCTTTGAACTGTTGGAGGAAACTGGAGCACCCAGAGCAAACCCACAAAGGCACAACAAAAAGGATAACATGCAGACTTTACAGAGAAAAAGCCCAGTTGGCTGGTGGTTTCAAAACCAGGACCTGCTGTAAGACAAAGTACATGAGATGATTCGGCACAAATTGCAGGCAGCGATTGGAAACCTGAATAAGTAATTTAGCTTTAAACCTCAAACCAAGGCTTATCCGGGTTCCTTAAACAGGATATGATGAGTACATGCATGACGACCTAAACGGGACCATCCAAAACCCAGATCAACACCAGAATACTAGTAGAAGCTCCTGCTTCTTCCGTTTTGCTATCATAAGAACCATGAAGGTTCACTCTATCTCAACATAGACTGCCCTAAAAGGGAACAAAACTCAATTTCAGAAGAGATACTGTATGTTACTCCGTTAGCCAGGGCCAGTCAACTAACTTTTGCGCCCGTGAACATTTCCCTCCAAAAATTGAGATCCAAAAAACTGAGACAGTAATTTGTTATGTCTAATGGATATATAGCCCTGTCCTGCTCCACTGACACTGAATAGAAGACTGATTTTGCGGAGTCACATAATGCTTGACCGGATTTTACATTCAAATAAGATTTTGCCTTTTACTTTTGGTGCTGAACCGTAAAATGTACTGTCATAGTCACCCTTTTCATCCGTTCCTTCTCATTTTTGCATTACATTGGAGGCACCAAGCAGAGACCTTTTCAAGAGGGAACTTTTGGGAGAAATGTATGGGTATGACATGATAGTTAACCTGAGAAGTATCCCTGAGTCCTTCAGACTTGGCAGGCTTTTGGAAGGCTTTGGTTGCACTCAGGTAGAAGATAAGCTGAAGACCATGGAGATGCTTCACCTTCATAATAAGCATGGATGAGATCTGGTCTTGACCGTCACTCACAGACACTGTGTCTACCCCTCCCTTATGGCGTAATTTCTTCAAGGCTTAGGTACCATATAAAGCTGCACCAAGATCTTCTCTGATAGCAGATTTGTGTTGTAATAAACATTATATTCAAGTAAGCACAACTGAGGCTCATCGAGTTTATTATTTATTCATTAAAGTCAAGATTGACCAGAAGTTCAAGTTTTTCCACATCAGAACTACATTACACCATTCATGGGACATTGAGAGACACAGTAGGCCAGTAGCCATCAGTCCCTGCATGGCCAATGGGGATATCTGAGTTGAAGATTTCTCTGCAATTACTTAAAAAAAAAAAAATTACACATTGAAATTAGCTTTAACACTTTTGACGCACCCAGTGCAATATGGTGAAACTCTGACTGTCTCTGAATTTGGGAACAGTCAATAAGAGTTATACGCCCTGTCCAAAAAGACTTGTTTCCCTCGTATCTCTGATTAATACATTAATCAGACCTAAACCTGCAGCCCTCTGTGGCATTGATTAAACCATCTAGTTAGGTTACAGATGGACTGGAGGAACATGGACGCTGATGTTGCACTACATCTACAGGGGAAGCAGGGGCAGTAATGTTGGATGAGAAATGTGTTCTTTACTAGATTCACATCAGCAAATTCTGCTGTGTGTGCTTGAGTCCGGTGTGTTTTCTATGTTTATTTGTTCTTGTTTGACTGTGTATATGCCTCACCCTACTTCTTCTTTATTTATTCTGCTCTACACTCCCCATAATGTTTCATTTTTCAAGAGATTTGTGCATTTAAATTGGACATCACACATTTGTATTTCTTAATAACACACTATTTGGCCAAATTAACTATAGCCATGTGTGATTGTTGAACATGTCATTCCCAAACCATGGGCATTTCTCTGCAGCCTCCACTCTTCTGGTTTCAGGCTTTCTACAAGATTTTGGAACCTGGCTGCAGGGATTTGCTCCCATGTAGCCACAAGAGCATTACTGAGATATGGGTGATAAGGTCAGCCCAGCAGGCGGTGTTCCAATTCATCCTAAAGGTGCTGGATGTGGTTGAGGTCAGAACTCCGTGCAGACCAGTCAAGTTCTTCCACACCAAAAACCCTTTTTTTATGGACCTGGCTTTGTGCACAGAAACTGGTAAGGGTCTTCCCCAGTGTGGCCAAGTGTGTCCACATACATTTGGTTGTAAAGTGTATGTCATTAAAATAATTTTGTATAGAAAATAAAAACACTTGCTGTTCCAGTATACTGGAGGGTTTTTGTGTATATAAATTTACAGCAATTTCATGCCACGGAATACAGGATACATGCTGCTTCATTATTCCCCCACAACTATCTACCAACACACAAACATACACACATACTGACACATGTACAGGCTTGCAGATGTGTTGACATTACTATAGTTTTGCCCTTGCTTTGAGCTGGTGTGGGGTTTAATTGCAGCCATAGTAGCAGTTAGCCACTCGTCGTGCTGTGAAACCCGTCATTTGCATCCGAAATCAGCAAACAGCACATTACGCAGATATTTACAATCCGTCTAACAGGGCTGGCAATTTGAGCTTGCAGGTGCTACTTTGGTTGAGCCACGTTCTGTGAAGCATAATTCGCCATGTGATTGGCTTCATTGTTGCAGCACTCTCATTTTCCTCCTGGCTGTTTATGCTTCTGTCTGTCCAGCTGAGATGGCTCGATGAATGAATGGATGTTGTGCCTCCACATAAACACAGGCACATTCAATATGGAGTGAAAGCACAGGTAAATACTTACAGGAAATGTCAACGTAGAGTCTTCCTGTGATTCAGTTTGAACTTCAGGCATTCGGCTAAATTCCTTGAGACCTGAAAACTACTATTGCTCTCTCTCCCTTAGACACATACGCACATATAGCTCTGTCTCCACTCCCCCCCTCCTTTTGTCATCCAGTCTGTGGTGTCTAGCGTTTCACTGCTTGTTTACAGCACAGCAGAGTTAATTAGCCGTTTTATGGCTGATTTACAGGCCAACAGGCAGACAGAGAAGATGGCTGCTGCCTTGTCCTTGTTGCCCACTCAAGGACTTGTCAAAAACACACAACACATGCATGAGCACACAGACACATGGTCTGTTTGACCAAAATGAACATGTGAATTTGTTTGTATGTATACATGCACAGTGGTGAATAAATATCCATATTTATACTCAACACACACATACACACACTTACATATTCACTAGACTCTAAAACTTAACACAGTGCTGAATATTACTCCCACTTTTTATATCCCAACATAATTCCACTGTCTAGACTGATTTATCAGGCCGCAACACACACACACACACACACACACACACACACACACACACAAATGTGACCCAGCTCACCTTGACCAGTTTGTCTAATCTCAATAACACAGGAGCAGTCGCTTTAGGGAAGAAAGAGCTGAGAGAACACCTCATATGACACAAACTCACACATGGATTCACCCAAACAACATATAAACACAGTTCAGTTATGCATACAGCCACCTTGTAGTTAACCGAAAATGAAGCCCCCCAAAAACATTTTCTAATTATTAATGTTGTTATGCAGCTGTAAAACCTCTTGGGGAAGAGGTTGGGTTGGATGGTCGGGTGTACAAAGTGTCTCCTTGACACCAGAGACCATAGCTTGACTGCCCTGTCCTACCAAAAGGCAACTTTTTGACATTTTGTCAAGCATGTCTTAATCAATCCTCACATGCCCATACGTACATAACACTGTTAGTCACTTAGATTCACAGTTCCAATTCCAAAGTTAGCGTCTGTCAATTTTGTCCCTCGTCACTTACACTAAAATCACTTTATAAAGGGATATTTTTGCAGCAAGTATGGACAGGAGGAACAGTTACAGCAGCCATTAACTCGTTCAATGTACATATGAGGATTTGAGAGTTCTTTTTAGACAGACTTGATTAAAACCTATCCTTTAACCGTAGTAGAAAACAGTCATATGAATCATTTTTGAAGTGGTTGTATGCAATTTGGAAGGCACTGGCAATGTCCTCCTGCTGATAGGGGTACCAGATCCAGGTATGAGGCCTTGATGGACTACACAAAGTAAAAATCAGCATGGCAGCTATTATTTTAATCAGGCTGCTTATCAATCTATGTAAAATACCAACTGCAAAAGGCACTGCTGGACCCAGAATTTAAAATGCCCACTGTGTCTCACTTGTAGATACAATGAATTAACCTCTCTTTGTAAATATACACTAGCAACACAGCAAAACATGATGCACTTGAATGCAAAAGGGGATATATTACCCCATCTAAAGCTCACAGTACACAGACACCCCATCTCTCTCCCACACCTTCTCCACTCGCCTCTCACAAATCTAAGCTGACATCAGCAGGAGGCTAACAGCAATGCTAGCAAGCACACACTGTCATCTGAGCAGTGTTCGCATAGCAGTGACAGCTAACAAGAGAAGACATCACATTAGCCGGCACGGCAGCGTGCTAGCAGAGCAGTTGCCGCCGCCGGAGCGCCTGACTGCGCTGATGTAGCTACAGGTGTAGTATTCATTCATGCTTAAAGAGTCTGACACTGGCAAGTGAGCAGCCGGCGGCGCGCTAGCACAACACCTGACAGCTGGTTAATGTCAATGTGCAGCCTTTTTCTCGGCAACAGGAGAGGACACAGAGGTACAGGAAGTGCTTCGGTTTAGGTAGAGGTGACGGAGTGTGGAGGCCATTAACATTTAGAAACAGGTTGATTTTTCTTTCTTTTGGTTATCTGTATGCTTTGTTTCTTTGTCTTAGATTTTCCCTTTCTCTTTCCTTTCTCTTGCTTTTGCTTCTGTGTTACACACTTGTTGTGCATCATTTTCTTTTTTTTCTGCTCTGTATCTTTGTCTTTAGAGCACTGATTTTCCTTTTTCTTTCTTCCAATTTGAAAGTCCCTCTTACATCCTTCTTATACTTTCTTTTGTTGTTGCTGTTTTTAATGTTTTTATATTTTAAGCTTATCTCTGTCATCTATGGCTAAATTGGATAACTGATAGCAGCAAGTGACAAGAAACCTAGGAAAGAAAAGTGGGATTCTAACACATCATATTACAGTTGCATCTTTGACTCCTTGACCACGAGTATTCCCCAAGTTTATTCTTTTTCTTCATTGCTCTAACTTACTGTTCTTGCTTTTTCAGTGGCTGGTGCATACAAGTTCATCTTTCATGGAAAAAACATCTCAGGTTGTAAACAAACAAAAGTTTTTCTCTCCTGTAAGGGTCACAGTCTGCAGCCCAGATTCTCCATCTGCCTTCCCGGCATTGGTTCCACTTATCAGAGATATGTGTATGTGTGTGTGTGTGGCCAAGCAACATACTGATGATTAGAGCTTGGCGCATAATCGACCAGAAATGAGTTTGTTTTGCGTGAAACAGGTGGCCACCCCCAAGCTAAATGTAGAAACAAAACCCCATTAACATGTCTGTAGTGAAGTGGAAAAAGCTGGGAAACAGGGATTTTGATGGGTGCAGTGAGCATGTTTGTTTTGTCCTCAAAACAATTCAGGTAAAGATGCACATAGACACTCCTTATCTCTGTTGGTGTGCATCTTTGGTTTACTTTGTGTGGGAGTGCAGGTGAGTATGTCTTTGAGTTTGCATGTTACCAATATATTTTTCTTTTATGTACTGTATATCTGTTTGTGTTTTCAGTCGGGGTGTTTGGACGTCATGCTGATAAAGGCCTCGGCTTCTGCCTTTGTTCATCTGACATTTCCTTATTAATGAAGTTTGCCCGCCCTCCTCCTCCTCCCCTGTTACTTTCTTCGTCCCCCCACCACCTGTCATTCCCCACTCCTCATTGCCTTCCTCCTGTGCGTCTATCAACCATTCTGCTTTGATTTCTGCTCCCTACTTTTCCCCATCCCTCCTCCTCCTTTCATCCTTTCCTTTTTTCTTCCTCTGTTGTCCTGCTCTCTGTCTTCGGTTAGAAAAGCAAGCATACGTACCATTTGTTTCCTGGCAAAAATCTATAGTCCAGATGGATGTAAGGGTCAAACTGAGCAACATTCTCCCCTTGTTCAATAACTACCGTTAAGAACCCATTGAGCAAGGCATTTAACTTCCAGTTGGTCCCACTAGAGCTGCTCAGAGACCAACTGTACATGAATAACAATGTGTTTTTGAGTTAATACAGGGATATTTCCCTCAAAATAACATGTTGAATTAAAAATCCTTTCTTTTTTTTCTGTCTCACTCTACAGCAGCTGATGAGAGAGCGACAGCAGATGGCCAGTCGCCCCTTTGGTTCGGTTGCTGTGGCGCTGGAGGTGGGCGACGACCAAGAGGAGCTGCTACAGGTCAGCAAAAAGACTCAAACATGGATGGAAATACACACGGAAATAAACACAACCAAGGAAGACACACATAGACAAACAAGGGAATCATGTTGTTGTGTTGGGGAAAACGCACACACACACACACACACACAAAACAGTCATTGAGGTCAGTGTGGTCATTTGCATATCCATGCCTGTTGAAACAATGGCAGCATTTGGCAAGTTTGACACTGAGACTTCCTACTGTTGAGACTGACACAAACACACAAGGATACAAACACTGCTCTGGCCCTCTGGCCTCCTGCCATGACTGGTGTCGTGACCCTGCATGCTGTGGGTGTGCGTGGCTACACAACAGGATGCTGACACTGTAAACAAACTGGTAGTGCTACAAGTTGCATTCACATAAAAGTGAAATTTAACACCGTTTTTATTTTTTAAAATTTTACCAATTAGTTCTCTGCTTACATTCAAGTTGGGTGGAGAAGTGCAGTTACTGTTGCAGATACGTGGCTGCTGAGCCTTTAACCTTATTAACAACACTTATATATATATATATATATATATATATATATATATATACCAAGGTTTGTACTGAACTCAACGAAACTTATTCATATACACAGTTTGAACCAGCAACAGACCGCACTTACTTCACATCTGACAACTGAATTGAAGCCAAAGGTGGAGCATTACGAACAGTGATGCAGTCATTTACCAGTGTGCTAAATAGTGACTATAAATTGTCAAACTCATCTAAATGAATTTTGTCTAATTTGTTAAGTGATTCTTGATTTTCACTTATTTGAACTGATAAGACTGCTATTTCCAAACCTACTACGTTGGCTACACTAAGTGTCTTATTGTGGTGTTGGAGGCACCCTCTGGCATGGGCATTTGCAAAAAAACAAGATGACATAAAACTTTCTTTAGGAACCTTTGCTAAGCAGGTGTAGACAAACACAGCTCACCTCAACAACATCCACACTGGGCCTCGGGGAAGCGCTGACGTCAGCAAAGGTGGAAGGCTGAGGGGAGAGAGTGCAGCTGGTTTCAATAGCCCTCTTTTCACTTAGCTGTCCTGTGTGAGAACAGGACTCTCTCTGTGATTCTCCAACATGCTGGCACCTCACCTTCACCCACCGGCCCTGAAGGGTCCTCTTGAGGCAGTGTGGCTGGTGGAGTGTGGGCCCTGAGAGACGCAGCTAGCCCCACTGCTCATATCAGCCTCTTGTACAAAGAGATTGCAGAGCACATGCTGCAACATGACAGTGGTACTTCAGTGAAAGGGTAACCACCAAATCAGATGTGCCCTTCTCCTGAGCAGGAGTGTCAGGCAGTTGTTCAAACGGTGGTGTGACCTCTGTTGTGAGATGTCTGTTCTCAACGACATGCGCATGCAGGGTTTAGATAAGCAGAGGAGGGTGTCAGTGGTCCATTGTCCAGTGTGGTGTTGGGACATGAAGATGTGGAGCTAGAGATAGTTTGTTGGTGTGGTTAAGGAGGATTATTGGTTAGCTTAGCTGGGTCACCGTCAGGCTTATGGATGAAGGAGGATCGGAGATGGAGAGAAGGCTATTATAGCAAACCAGCCTGCCTTCTGAGTACTGTATTGAAGTTTTGTCCCCTTTGCTCATTATTTTTTTAAGTTGAGTGCGAGCCAAATTGCCTTGCCCAGAGCAGGAGGCATTGGGTTGAATAGGCTCTTGCTGATTGGTTAAGTATGCAGCTTTTATTGCAGAGACATCAGTAGATGATATGGATCAGCCAGTAGAGTCCTGTATGAAATCTGAACCTCAGTTTGTATAAATATGGAGGCAGCATGTTGCTGAAGGTTACTACACTATGATTGATCACACGTAAAATACCAATGTGTCTATACTTTTTTGAGAAAAAAAACAAGTGGTTAGGTAATATGCTGTAACAAAGAAGTTTTTAATAGATACTATATATACTATAATATCTATAATATTATAGTATATATAGTATCTATAATATCTATAATATCATAACACAAGGTCCATGAAACAGCTAAATGGAACATACTCATTTGTCTGACCTTGCCTTGATGTAACTCAATTCAACGTATTAATAATCCTGATAGAAGCAATGCATTATGGGAGGTGAACTATTACCCCTGAACCATCTCTGTCACCCCCCCACCCCCACATCCACCCCGAAACCACAGTGGAGCTCAGTGACAGATGTTGCAGGAGATTTGCTGCATACAAGAGGTCAACCAGTCAGAATGAAAGCCAAGAGAACAATCACCCTCATTTATCAAACTCCATGTACAAGTGCACGGACAGCTTTGTTAGATAATACGTAGTTTAAAACAAACACTACTGTGCCTTCAGTCCATGTTTGAAATGTAAGTAAATCCAGAAGTACTGACAGACTTAAACTTTTCCCAATTTTGTATTTCAGAACATTCATCACTTTCAACTCAGTGTGATATTCAAATAATTTCATTTTAGATGCAGTATTAGATTGACACAATGAACTTTAACATCCACTCTGTATAAAACAAAAACGAATAACATGCTACAACAATATTAATCCCGGTTGTCTAACACTGTGTACCCATGCAGAAATGCATCTGATTCAAATGTATAACAATCCTTTTACTCAGCTGACACTGTTGGAATAGGTTTCCCTTCCTCTTTTAATTGGAGCTGGATCATATATTGTTTTGCATTTTCATGGTGTGAGAATACATTTTATGTGGGATGTTGGCTATCATAATGTTGCTGAAATGTCTTTTCTGTACACAAACAGTGAGTGATACAACTTCAGAAATCTCTTACACAACCTCAGCACAGTTTAATGAACAAACAATGCCATTCACATAATTAATTACTGTTTCTCTTGAGTGAAAATATTATCTGAAGCCTTAAATAGTCTTTTAATTTAGTGACATTATCAGTTTTGAGATATTCTGTAAAAAACATTGTGTTGTTTTAAAGTTCCATCTCCGCATATCTTCCCTCTGTGTTTGAGGTTTCGTCTCCTCACGCAGTTTGAGCTGAAGGTTACAGAGACAATGCTTTGGAAGGCTATCTGCACACAATGCTTAATTAGTTTTAGCTCTATTTTGACCAGGTTGGACTCGGCTCAGTTCAGTTTGGTTCATGTGCCCGTGGAAACCTCAGGAGTACCTTCCCTTATCTCTGCCTCAGCCTGGTTTCCATTTCATTCCTGAAGGTGAGAGACAATAGGGCAGAACGTTATCTTCACACTGAGGTTAATTACACAACATCTGGTTCATAGTCAAGCATGCAGCTTAGCATAATTGTGTAATGAATGAGGGAAAGGGAACATTTCCATGCTGCCCCGCTATTTAATGTTGTCCCGCTTACGCAGAGCAACAGAATATGGTTAAACAAATAGAGTCATCATCACCCCATTTTATGCCATGTTTAGACAGCGAGCAAGGAACACAACACCTGTTGTTTCCACACTCACACAGTGATTTAGTGTGCATAGGAGGGGATGGGAAGGTGTGTGTGAATTAGATGATGAAAATATAATTGCATGGAAAGGAGAGTGGTGCAATTTGATGGAGGATTAATGCATCAAACATGGCCGAGTTGTGCTTTTTAAATATACATGTATATATTTAAACATCTTTCACACATATATTCCATCTCCTTCCAACATATAATAAACAGCAACATGTGGATAAGCCTCCCATTTCCCTCCTTTTCTTTCTCACTTTTATCTCCCATTACACACATTACAAAAATGAGATACAAAATCAAATGCGAACAATTTCCACATTAACATCTATAGAAACAATACACAAAGACAACAAACAAATCCAAAAAGAAAGAAAAGAAAAAAATTAAGACAAGCGGCATGCCTTTCACTTCTTACTAGATATACTGTTACATTAAACAGTAGCTTTGCTTCTAATCTACACATCAGTTCACATTTTGGCACAGACTCAAACTCAGCAGACCATGTAAAGAACCTGGTAGAGCGCTCTGCAGCAGAGCATCTGAGCCTGACCTGCTGAGGTCCTGAGTACCTGTGAGACGGGCCACGCAGATAATGTAGTCCGAAAATGCCTAATATATTTAATTTCTTTTCCTAGTATATCCACTCGTAGCAACCACAGCATTAATAAACTTTTTTATGTTTAAGTTTAGCCACTGAAAATGCAAACCCAGGTCTCCAGTATTGAAGTCCTGAGTTTTGTTCGCCCAACATAGACCCGGACCGCCTCCCTACGACGTAAAACATAGCACTTCCTTCATATGAAAACTCACTGTGAACATTATCCAGGCAGCAACTGCATGTCCCATTAGAACGTAATTGAGAAAACAAATTGGTGTCATATAAACATCATTTCTAGGAGACAGGGTTGACATGTAAGCATGGGTGCATTTACACACTGTTCTGTACTGCCCATCAAGTATCTGATTCATGATTCCTGTCCTCTCTAACTAACCACATTTTGTTGCCACAGTAGAAGTCGACTCCGTCCCCTGAGCTTCCCTCTGAGTTTCCTTTGAGAAGCTGCAGTCCGCAGCGTCTGTGTTCAAACCACAAAGTCTTTTACTCTCTGTAAGAACACACTATTTCAGGATCCATCACAGTACTATGTATAAATTCATGTGGACGTGTGGTGTGCTTAGATTCCCCAGGACACATAAAGGATGAACTTAAAATGCTCTCCAGATGGTTTTCCGTCAAAGACATCTTTTCTGTCCTCTGAAGAATACTCCTGGAACAAGAGCCTTCAATCATTTCTATTTGAAGAAAGTTTTCACATGTTGAGGTGTCTGGGCTCGGTTAATCTTTTATAATGATACAGAGACAAGTGTCACAGCTGGAAAGAATTTTTTTTTTGTCCTCTAAAGACTTGCAATTATCCTCTTCAAACCAAAAGAAGAAAAAAACGTTTGGCAGACTTCTGTCAGTGTTGTGAGAAGAAGGTTTTCACAGGGCGAGGTGTCTGGGATGGGTTAATGATACAAACTACATGTGACACAGCTGGAAGGAAATGTGTTGGCCTGTGCAGTTTCATCCAAATGCTTGTAAATTATCTGCTCTGCTTCCAAGGGATGAGAACTCAAACTCCAACCTTACAGAAAAACAGACACCATATGCTATTTTTACAATATCTCACTTTAGGGAACTTTTTTTTGCAATAGTTACATTTTGCAATATGCAGCTCTTAACATTTTCCACTTTGTGATAAAGTTTTTTTTTCTAAATTTGAACCTGAATCAGATTCTTAAGCCAAAATGATATGATAGATACAACTACAGGTAGATGAGATGACCCAACCTTAATTTAGGTGGGATAAAAGCACTTTTCAGGAACTGACACAGTAGGATAAACCTTTATTAACTTATTAACTTAACTTTATTAGGACATTATTCTGAAATTACTGAAGAGTAGAATAAAGTTTCCTGGAAAGCATTATCTAATCTGGTACTACTCATAGTATCAATAATTATTATTACTGATTTTATGTTACAAAACTTGATTCTTCATCCACGTTGAATTCTGCTTGCCTGTAGACAAATTTCACATGTTGGAAATTTCAGTTGACCTGCTGTGCCTTTAATGAAAAACACTCTAGGTTAACCTTGCAATCAATTAATCTGAAGTGTACCAATTAAACAACATCTCTTTTTCCCTTTAATTTGTACCAAGTTACATATTTTTTTCCAGGAAATTATACGGAAATTATGGACCCATAAATCTCTCGCTTGAATCCTGAAATCTCAGCCTACGTATTCAACTCAAATTATGATCATCTCCACTTTAATGGCTATAGTCATTATCACTTTCTTGGCTTACTAAAGTAGCAACAACATAACAACACACTACTCGTGAAATATAAATGCTGTAAATCCATATGTTTTTGGGATGCGTACAATAGCGCACCACCTCCTCTTTCTAACCCCAACCCTCCATATGTTAACTAGCAGTAAACGCCACTACATCACAGTCTATTTGACCCTGTTTTGCAGCTAAAGGCCACCTCTTCCACTGCCGAACTTCATCAGAGCTTTACAGCGTGTCATGGCTGCATTACAGAACAGAGGCAGAGTCATCAGCATAAATCGATGTTTCCACTGCCTCCATAAAGTACTGCCGTTACGTCGTAAAGCTGATGAGCCCGCAGCAACTAGCATCTGCACGCCTCCGCCTGCGAAAAGCATCTCCCACCTTGCCGCTGATTAACGACGATCTCCTGTTTTCATAATGCTATTTAAAGCAAAGAATGAATCAATTTCATATCTTGTGTTTTAATGTGGCGTATTTATTCTTCAATTGCGGGGATTTAATATGCCTCAGGAAGGAGGGTTGGTGGGTGGAGAGGGATGGGTGGAGGGAGGGAGGGGGAATGAAGGGGAAAGAAGCAGATAAAGAATATTTATGACCCCTGGGAGTAATGTATGTTTGGTAGAAAAATACACTGCTAAATACTGATTTAGCCACAGTACATGCACAAACACACACAGACACACACTCATTTTCATTCATCATGGACGATTGCATGAACACTCTTTTGGTTTTCTTTGGCTTTGCAGTCACCTGTGGCTCACTGTGTATCTCACGACTGAAAGGCATGGCTGCAGACTCTCACACACAAACACACGGCGATGTTATTAAATCAATAACTCACACCCCTGTCAACACTAACGAGGCTAAAGCAAACCCGATCCCCTTCATGTTCTGTTTGCGCTTTAACAAAAAGCTTCTTTTTAGAAGAGAGCAGATTAGAAAAGGTGTCCGGGCCAGACACTATGTCAGTGGCTGAAAGAGAAGCACCTGCAGCAGCCTCAGCTGAGCAAACGTACTGACGGCCTTTAACCATCTCTCTTTCTCTGTGTCTCGTTATCCCTCTCTGTTTATCTTTTTCTTTCTCTGTCTCTGCTACCTCTCTGTGATTCTGACGTATACGTCACACAGTTGTTCTTCTTGGAGTGCATGATTAGAAAATGATACTCCTGACGTACAGAAAATAAACCTGAAGCAGTTTGTTTTTCTGTCTCTTCTTTGTATTTTTTTTTTCAACCAGCAATTTTATCATTTTGCAGTTATCCATAAAGTAATTCAGGGAGAGGACAAAGATGGCAAGTTCTCAGCCAAGGAGAAGCACCACTCCATTCCAGGTTAAGTTACAGCCCTGGAAAATTATGGTTGAACCTGTCGACTCAGATAAAACACCACATTCAGGGTGTTCAGAGACTGGATTTATTGCTGCTAGCAGGACAGAATGAAAAATGGAAAGGAAAATTTTACTTTTGAAGGTATTATGACTGTAAATGAATTTAGGAACTGTCCAGTTTCACCAGTTCAAAAATGATCCAGGATTTTGATCTTTAAAATAACAAATGATAACTATCAAATAAGCTTCAGACATATTGTAACCTGATTGCATTTTATATTTTACAATCCAGTTCCAGTAGTGTCACTCCCCATTTACACCAATGGAAATTTCTAATTTGGTGTGAAATGTTAAGCCTATTACCAGTTCAGTCAGCGAAGCCACATACAGTAGACTAGTTTAATGATCTGAAAATACAGACAGGAGTACAGTAAATGCTTGACATCTAGGATCTGACTCCCCATACACATAAAAGCCTGCACAGAGAGGGATTGAGGAGTGACGATATATTTCTTCCAGGAAAAATCTGAATCAGAGCCTACAGTTGGACGCTAGGGTGGGCTGATTTAAATGCTAAGCTAGTGGCAATAGTGATGATTGTGAAGATGAGGCAGCACTGGCAGAGTGCAGCACTCAACTGTTTAAATAGATTGCCAAATTGTAAAATGTGCATTGGACATATGATGCAGAGTGAAATATCTTATTTGTGAATGCAGTTAGTTTTGTCTGCCTGAACTGGCGTGCAGACTTTGCTTCTTTTTTTTTGGTGCTTGACCCCTTGACAGGCAGCCACCCCCCCAGCAGGCCAGTCAGTACTGACTCATGCCATGCAGCTAAACATTGATCAAATTGACAGAACATTATCTTAAATTCTGGTGGAGACTTTCCAAAGATAGCAAATATGTCAGGCTCAATTTGGAAAATTGAAGAAGAACAAGTATATTACAAGTATAATACAATATTTCCATTTGATGGACATGTGCAGCCGTACAAAACATGGAGTCTTGGGTTTGAATACTTACTTACTCACTGTAAATATCTTATAACGAAGTGTTTAAAAAAGCTGATACAGTGTACATTATACTTTCACAGTGTGGAATAAGATGGATTTCTAACCATCTGCCTCCTGTCAACACAAAAATGTACCTAATAAATTAACCGCTTTTTTAAACGACCTTTGTCAGGCATTTCATTCAACTGTTTAATTAAATGTTGTACCATAACGTAGTCAGCTAATAAATTAATGTTGCTTATTTTTGTGGAAAAAAAATTATCAAAATTGATCCCCTTACTGGGCTCCGTACACATGTGCAGACATGGTGTCGCACAACTATACTTTACGACCAGGGTTAAAAAGGTTTCTCTCTTCTGGTATGTCTTCTGGATATGTATTTGAAGTCAGATGTAAAAGGTCACATTTTATTTTTCCCCCACTGCTATGCAGAGCCCAAAGAGCATTCGAGGCTGTCAGACGAGCTAAGAACCTGTTGTACTTTCACTTCCTTCTCCTTCCTCCCCTGCAGTGGAGGATTTTACCTTGAAACAGCAGGCAGTGACCAATATCTTCCTGAGGACACACACACACACACACAGAGCAATAAAATATGGGAGTTAACATTTTATGACTGGGGCTCTGTCTTAAATTTAAGAGTTTTTGCAGAGTTATCTTTTTTTCTTTCATCCCTAGTTGTTTTTTAACTACTTTTATCAGTCAGGGACACCATTTTGTTCTCAGCTTTAAAGAACATCCTGTCCTTTTCACCATGTTACACCACACTTACCCGCAAACAGATGTTTCATTTTGACCGTGTTTTATTTTCAGCCTGTTTTCTCTTGAACTGACACTGTCCGCAGAAGTTTTGGTATCACAATGTTTCAGATGTTCTGGACTCTTTATGGCCTCTTCAAAGTTTTTTTTGCTGTCAGTCGAGGCTCACTGTCCCACCTTTCCCTCCACCTATTCTAGGATAAAATAATAAATGGCACGGGATCTCAAATATTTTAGTTTGTCAGACATGTACTGTAGATTAGCATCACTTTGTTCTTCTTCTTGTTGTTTCTGTGATTACAACTGCGAGACATACTAGTTTATAGACACATATAGTACATAAAATAGGCTAATAATCCTGTGTTGGTTTGATATGGTTGTTTATAAAATCCACTGTCTCAGTGTTTAGATATGTTCGATCAGACAGAACAGGTACTGTAGGTCAAATATCTAAGATAGAAATTAGATTTAATTTACCTTTCCTTTGGAGATTAGAGATGGTTAAATGTCTCAATAGTGACATAAGTAAGTGGAAATAAATACCATTTTGATATTATGAAAAGTCCTCATGTAGTTGAGAATGATGTTGTCTACCACTTAGATTTTGGGGTGCTGTGTCGACAATTTCTGTAACCTTCCAAAACCGACCATCCCACATTCACACCCACTTCACGCCGTGATTGGCCAGCTTTGTGGAGGTGAGAAAGTTAGCTGGGTTGAACTTCCATGCCCTCTATTTCCTCTCAACTCCTGTCTTTCTTCTCCTTCTTTACCTTTATCTGGAACATCCTTTCATCTGACCTACAGTTCAGCCAGCTTTGCACATCTCCTCCTCCCTCTCTGCGGTTTTCACACACTTTCCCCTCCCTGCCTTCCCTCCTTGCTCCTTCTCCCTCTGTCTGACTCGGTCCATCATATAGTTTAGTGCCAGTTTCAGGTTCAGCTGACCAAGCAGGCGCACCCATTATGCCCCGAACACTCAGCCAGTGAATACATTGTGTTCGTGTGTGTGTGTCTGCCAGCATCCATTCTTGTTTCTTAGTTCTGAGACATACAGAGATGAGCATATGTGAATTGGACGGATAAAAAATATGTAGTGAAAACAGAACATGGAAGTGTGTGTCTACAGTATCTGTGCGCATGTTGAGGTGAGTGAAACTGAGTAGAACACAGTAGAGCACAGCAGATGTGGTGAATACTGCCTTCTTCTGTAGGAGTAGTAGATTAGCTGCAGATTAGAGGTGAAGGTGTGTTGTGTGGGGGCCAGAAGTACTAGATGGATGTTGAAGGTGTTAACAAGACCACAATGTTTGCCTAATCTTTAAAAAATCAACTGCAGGTGTGTCTTCGCCCATCTTAGTAACAGTTATAGTGTTCAAGCAGTGTTAGGAATTACAATTTCATATTCAGTCTTCACAGTGCATTACAGTTAATAAACCCAGAAGCGTTTTTGGGAGGTTGGTTTGTCTTCTGTTCTACCAGGAGTGGACAGTCATATATCTTATGTCATATCTATAACAAGAAACTTGATGATCACAAATGTTCAACCATTGTTTCTTATACCAAAATGAGTCTCTCAATAATTTTATTGTCTTGTTATGATATGACTATTGTGTGTTGGATTCAAATTTGTCTTAATCCAACAACCAAAAAGAGTGCAGTCAGAGAAAGACAGTAATAATATAAAATGCTCTGTGCTTTTCTTTATGCGAGCATTGGAAGCCTGTGACAAAAAAGGTTTTGGCCTTTATGCTGAATTGCATTTCACCAGGATTTGTCCACGAAGACACTCAAACAAATCCTCCTGGGCGGGTGACGAGCTGGCGTGCTCTGAGCGGAATGAAAAACTGCTTTTAGGTCAGGTTTGCTCAAAACACTTCAGAGTAAACACCGAAGAACATGTCACTGTGACGTAGTCTGTCACACGCCATCTTTACTTGTCATCGGACTCACTGGCTTGCAACTGTCTAATGAACAGAAAACGGACTGGTGTCCATTAAAACTTCATACCTCCAAAGCTGACTTTTGAGGAACAAACGGGAATAAATGGAAAGTTATTCCTCTGATGAAAACAACTGATTTCCTTTCATGTTTTTTGACTGGAAACCAGAGCCATGAAAGTTACCAAGTTCGTACTATAAACATTCATTTTAACCTCTCGAACCCTTATTACCCTTTTAAGGAGCTTTCCAATGAGTTCTTTGTGGGTTTTAGCAAAGCTTTTCCATATTTATACTATACGTTTGGAATGATGCACTCACAGAAGGGTCCGGCAGCGTTAAAGAGGTAGTTGACAGCAAGATATTTTGTATTGAAGCTACAAAAGTTTGAGTCTTACCACAATAGCAATGTGCTGCACTGGTGTATGGACGCCAGCTTATCTTTTGTCGCACCGCAATCCAAGGTCATCCAAAGCACCGTGTTGGCCAATCAAGTATGAGTGAATGCAAATTAGATGACTTTGCAATGTGAAAAGGTGTAATTCTACTGATAAAATGATCACCGTGATAACTTTCCTGTATCATAGCATCAAAGAGTTGTGCAGTGTTTTGGCATCTGATCAATTGGATGGATATATAACTCAAACTGGACTTCCTAGATTGCATTTCTTCTCCTCGCCTGTACCTGTAGCAACACACTCACACCCAATGCAACCCAAAGTGTTTACACCTGTTCTGAATGGCCACACTGGAGGGCAGAGTGCCTTCATAGCCTCCTCCTGGCTGCATACCAAGGCCTCCCTGATCTCTCTCCAAGAACTCCGTGTCTTTTGCTTGTCTTTGTAGTCTCGACGTGATGAGTCGTGCAAATGGAGATAACAGCGCTGAGCTCAGTTGCATGCATGAAAAGTGATGGAAATAGTTGTTTAAAGAATGAAAAAAGAGAGCTTGAAAGAGAAGTCCAAACCCTGCCTTATTTCACACATCCTGACACCTGGCCAATCGCTGCATGAAGCAGGCATGATTGACTGATTGTCTGTCTGTTTCAACGCTATTAAACGATCCGACATGTTTACTGATGCCTTAACTATTTGTAAGACGTCCCAATCGGTGTGAACAATCTTAATCCAATCCACAAAGGCTCTGATACCCTCGCTGTTCCTCCAAATGAAGCAACAGCCGATCACGAGATCATAATCAGACCTTTTAAATCACTGATGTACGTTTCTGAAGTGTGGAACCATGCTATAGTCTGGAACCTAGCAACCATATTCTTTCTCATTAGGCCATTTCCTCAGTATACCCCCTTTTCTTCTCTGCCCTCTTAATGATGAGTGTGTTTCTCTGTTCTCCTTGATCGATATCTCCACTCCTCCTCCTCTACAATCCGTCAATACCAAATTTGGAGGGGGAAAAAAACATTTTCAGGAATGATGATGGCCTTTGGAGCATTGCTATGTGGGTTCATGTGCACATGCTTCTAGACGTGTGTGTGCAACCAGGTATTTATTTGTGTGTGTATCCTCCCCTGTGGATGCAACTACACATCCTTGGCAGCCAGAAAACACATTAATCTTTCCAACACTAATAGTGAAAGCAGAAGTGGAGAGGACAGAGAAAGTGTGTGTCTTTGTGTGTGTGTGTGTGTGAAGCAGGAGAAGGGGGTGAGGGTAAGATATACTCCACCTCCCGAATTAAGAAGAGGCCAAAAAAAAAAAAAAGTTTGGCTTTCATGAGGCATTAGAGAAATGATTAATTTGTCGTCTCAGGGAGAGAGGGATGGAGGGAGTACGGAGGAGAGGGGAAGAGACGGAGAGAGGGAGAGGTTGTGAAGTGGCCCCTCTGTCTCCCTTGCGGTAATAGGATTGTTCGCTCACCGACGTGCTGATTAAAATGGAAATTCAACGCAACTGCCGACTCACACACACACACACACACACTCTCTTTCACTCATACACAAACACTCATTCATGCAATGTGCTTAATATGCAGGTGTCAGGAGACAAGGATGTGACCCGGTGTCCCACACTGAGGACTGGGAGAGAGAGGAGAAGAGGAAATGACAGAGACGAGAAATAAAATAAAGTAGAGAGAAAGGATGAAGGAGAGAAGGGGACATAAAAGATGAATAGAGGGAGAAACAGAGGCACAAAGGGTGAAAACAGGACGACAGAATATGGTAGAAATTTAGGAGAGAGGCCTGCAGAATGAGTAGCAGAGGGAGGAGTTGTTTCTGGTACAAAGGTATCCTGGAGTAAAAGTCCCATTCATTGTCTTCATAGACATTATTAGACAATATCTTTTCTTTTGATTACATGTTTTTGTGCACTTGATGGATACTTCTCATATTCTCAGATGTGTGTGCAGCCGCAAGATGCAGTTAAGTACATGAACAGCGGATGCAGGCGAAAAGGTTTTGAGACACCAGTTCATGATGAGGTAGCTTCCGCTGTTTCTGCCGTGATATCGATGCAGTAAAAGTGTCAGCATGTTAGTTTACATTCACGGTTCGTACAAAGTCTTAAAAGTTTGGAAAATTATTCATTTGAACCATTATGTTTCCAAGGTTAGGAATACGCTTAGAACTCAAAAATACTCCTTGAAAAATGCTTGATGTTCGACATAATCTGGTCTTTTATTATTTGAAATGAAACGATCCTGACGTCATATTTGTTTGTTGTCTCCTGGCATTTATAGTAACAATTTAGATACGATGATAAAGGCTTCGATTCTCTGGAAGTTTTTGGTTTAGGTACC
The DNA here is from genome assembly GCA_002120245.1 of Maccullochella peelii. Classification (NCBI taxonomy): domain Eukaryota; kingdom Metazoa; phylum Chordata; class Actinopteri; order Centrarchiformes; family Percichthyidae; genus Maccullochella; species Maccullochella peelii. The sequence continues at coordinate 24,688 of LKNJ01001312.1, read as the reverse complement.
TTGAAAAGTGCTTGAATTTTACTCTGAAAAAGCTGTACGAACCCTGTACATAGTGCAAAATCAAAAGTTCTCAAGGAACATTTTCAAGTGTAGGCCCGGGATTCATGACTCGGCTGAAGGATGAAGTGTTCCTTTATGGGTTGAGAAATTTCTCCTCCTTCTTAAGCTAACTAAACTATGTAAACCCCCTTTGATCAGCTAGAAGATGCTTCGTCACAACGCTGAAAAACTGGACTGTTTTTCTGAGCTCATGAAAAGTGGACTTTTTAGAGATGCGTGGTTCCCACAGGAAAGCAACGCTGCCTACATATGATAATTTTATAGAATATGATGCATTGCTGTAGATTAAACTACCCAACAGTACCGCCGTAGCACCAGAAATATTAATCCAAAAATATCTTATATATTAGTAAAACACTGACAGGGACCAATTCTCTGCAGAATGAGTACTTTTACTTTTGATACTTTAAGTGCATTTTGTTAATACTTACATACTTTTACTTAAGTATAAGGTTTTGAAAGCAGGACTTTTAGTTGTAGTGGAGTATTTTCAGTGTGATTTCCGTACTTTTACTTAAGTAAAGGATCTGAGTACCTCTTGCTCCACTGGACTAAACACAGTACATAGATAATACAGTAAACAAAGCGGCTTTATTTTAGCCAATACTGATCCCTTGAAATACGCCCGTGACATCTCTACTCAGAAGGGGACGGTAATTACTCTAAACATAGGTCATATTGAGTGTTCAAACAAGTGACAGATGATGGGTTTTGTGTTTGGATTTTGGTGAGGAGAGGTTTGGGTTTCATGGGCATGAAACTCTCTCAGGTGACTCGTCACTACAAATGATGCACAACTGTGTTAGAAAACGTATTTGATACAAAAGTCAAAACTTTCAAATGTAAGTGCAAAAGTATTGCAGAGCAATATGATCTTAAATATACATTATCATGATTGTCATTATAGCAATAAATGTCATGATAATGCATTGTTGAATTCATCATTTCTTTTCTTGTGCTGTCTAACTTTATTTGGCTGGATTCATGACAGTGTGACTAGTTAAAGAGGACTTATGGGATGGACTTTAGGCTGATTGATTGTCATTCTTCTTCTAATTATGTGTAATTCAGACAATTTTTTCCCCATTTAGAATAAGGTCGACAAGAGATTCACAATAATTTGGTTAATTTGGTTAATCTGTCCACTTTGCCACACTATAGAGAGTATGACAGATACAGAAAAACAACATACAGCAGGAATGAGAGGAAGAAGAAGAGTGATATATAAAAAAAAAAGATAGAGGATGGCAGGAAGGCTGACGGTGTGTGTGAATGTGTGAGGCAGCAGGATCTATAGACACATTAACACTCTAATAGGTGAAAATTGTAAATAAATTGCTGTAATGGTGCATCCAGGCTCTCGGAGCAATAGGCTGATTTAACATGACACTCGATCTCAGTCCCACTCTGGGAGCCTTCAAACACCGCTAAGCGATTCGCTTGACAAGCAGCCGACTCTGTTCCCACCAACACAGAGTGCCACCGACTCCCAGCGGTGCAGCTTACAGCCAGAGTGTGTGTTTGTGTGCAGTTAAAAGAATATCATTCCTCATTTCTCCTCCTGATTTCAGCCCTGTCATCTTCTCTCTGCCTTGCCTGTGTCTCGTCATCTCTCCTTCTCCTTCTTCCCTCCACCCTCCTGTTTTGTTCTCCTCCTCCTCCTCCTCTCGCCTCTGCAGCTTTGCTGAACACATTTCTCATCTTTTCATCCCTACAACTGTGTTCTCCTGCAATTTTAAGCGTCTCCTCTCCTCCCCACTTCTTATCCTCTCCTTTTATTTCCTTCTCTTCTCCTCTGCTCTCTTCGATTCCTCTGCTCTCATCAATTTTGATCTCCTCATTTCCTTTCCTAGTCTACTCTCCTCTTGTCTTGTGTTTCCTGTCTCATCTCGTCTCCCTTTCCTTTCGTCTACTTCTTTTCTCTTCTCCTCTCCTTCCTTTCTCCTCCTCATTTCTCTCCTCTCCTTACCTTTCTTCCCCTCTTCTTGTTTTCTCTCCTCCTTGTGTAGTCACATCTGCTTGTTTCACTTTATTTCCTCTCCTATAATGTCAGTTTCTTTCCCTCTTCTTTCCTCTCTTTTCCTCTCCTTTGCTCTCCTCTCTGTCTCCACTCTTCCCCGACTTTTTTCATCCTCGTTTCCCTTTCATTTTGTTTTATCCCCTTGTTTCCTCTTCTTCTCTGTTCTTTTTCCTTGCATCTCCTCATCTCTTTTTTTCTTCTTTTATCATCTCCTCTCATCACCCCTCCTCTTTTCTTCTTATTTCCTCTCCTTATCTAAACCCCTCTGTGTGTCGGTGCATTCATATACTTTAAATATGAAAGTGCAGCGTTGTCAGGATAATGCTGGAGGACAGCAGGAGGTTGTCTCAGAGACAACAGACTGTCCGCTCTGCAGGGCCGTCTTGTTTACCTGTTTACTCGTAAGTGACAACGAACTGTTTATGAGACATGAAGAGCAGCTTTTATGGGGAGGAGAGGAAAAAGGAGGGGAAGAGAAGGGGCGAGGCACACCATATCTCCTGTTGGATCTCTCTGACTATAGGGATAAAGATACCACTTTGTGCTGGAAAATCTCCTCTCACTCTCAAAGCTTGAAGGGATTTTCTTTTTTCTTAGAAATACCTCAAACATGTCCGCCTGCTCCCCCCACCTCCCTCTCCTCGGGCTATGAGCTGAATCCAGATACGAATGGCAAACTGCACTTTTTTCACATGTTTTATTCATCAAAATGTGTGTTTCTCAATTGGTCGGTTTACAGATTTGCAGCTTTAACTGGGACTATGGGGTTGATCTAAAAGAATGCCTGTCACAAATTACACTGGTCGACATGAAAATGGTATATTGTATGGTATGGTATGGGTCCTCATCATGATTTTCATTTGAATGCATAATGTCATTACTACTTAATTAAACGTAACTGTCAGTCCATTACTTTTTGCACAATCTGAGGAAAGTGCACCAAAGAAAAGATTGGAACCTGCTAATACTCCCAAGTAATACACAGAATCCCACTAGGAAACAATGTTATGAAGGTTTTCTGATGTTGTTCACATTATGATGCATTTAAACACAGTAGATCAGATCTATTGTATATTTTCCAGTTATGATCGGATGAGGTTTGAATCCCTGGATCAGCTCTCAGCATCTGGGAGGCAAAAGTGAAAGATAAATATTCTCTCTGTAAGACCTTTTATGCAGGATTATTTACAAAATGATCAGCTACCAAGAACTTTATACGGAGACATTCCCGATGTGGCTGGACTACCTTGAGCTCTGACTTTACTTTAACCCTGATCTGTCAAAGTGAAATTTTGTCAAATTTTGTGAACAGCTGACCGACAACTCAAACATGAACATAGCATCTCGGATTTCTTACAGTTTTCATGTGATTCATTAGAGCTACCACATTCAAATTTGTACTCTAATCTAACTAGCTACAGTTTGCGTTTACTGCACTTTGAAGGCATTCAGTCTAAACATTCACACTTTAAACTATTGGCCACATTATTTTACTTAAGACATAATTTATAAATCAAGTGTGTATTATTTTTCCCTCCGTTTATGCACAGCAGAAATTATCTTCTGACATATCAGCTGAAAGCTGTGCTCTCTGTGTCCACAGCGCCCTGAACCTAGCTGCACAATCTCAGACTGCTGCAAACATGTGTTAGCAGCCTAACTGCTTCTTCCAAAGAGCCATTTAACAACATTTATCCACCTTTTAGGCACCACCTAAAAATGCAGAGGCTGCAAGGGTCCAGAATGTTGGAACTGGCCCAAAACATTTCTGCTTTTTTTTTCATGTTTATTTCAAGAAAAATAAAAACATGCATAAATATTTTTTTCAGACTCTTTCAGACAGCCTTGAAGAGGACAGTCAGACCCAATCCAAATTAGACCTAAATGTGGGCTACCCAAACAGAGAACACCACTCTGATGCTCCACTACTTTAACAAGCAGCAACACATGTTCTAAGAATCAACATAAAGTCAATTTAAAAAGCCAAATTTTCTCCTGCGATGATCAGAGGAGAGGAGATCAGAGCCGATAGTGAGTCTGTCTGAACCCACTCAGGTGTGGGGCCTCTTGTGGCACACTGTCTGAGCCCCAATTGGACGGAATATATATATCGACCCAGCCCAACTCGGGTCCCGGGTCGAGTCCCACTTACTCTGAATTGCGTGACCTCTGAATGGAAGGGTTGTGGTGGCAGCCTCCAGCTGTGAACATGTACGTAAACATGTGAAAGTGAAGCATGGTGTTCCTGCAAAATGATCATAAAGTCTGTTTATTATGTTTAAATGTGGACTTACATTCAGGAGCACATTAGCAAAAAATCCTTAAACTCTGAAATAGGGTTGCTAAAACATGTTCCCACCTAAAGTGTAATATCAGATGGATAAGCACGTCAAACACACACACACACGCGCGCACACACTGTCTGTCTCGCTCCCTGATCAGCACCATTTCCTCTCAATCCAGCGTCTCCCCGGGGAGGACAGCGACAGATACAGACAGACAGAGAGAGGAGGAAATGGAAAAAGGGGTTTTGGATGGAGAGAGGATTGGACACGACAATTTTCTGCCCCGCGGGGGTGGACATGCATGGCCGGTCTAATCGGCTAAGGAGGGCACGACAGGGGGGCACTCTCCACACCTCAGGGGTCAGAGAGCGACGGAGTGTTTGTGTATGTGTGTTTTCCCACATGTGTGCCGAGTCTGAGATGTGTTGGACAGGGAGGCAAGTCGGGGTTACAGCGCGTTCAAAGCCCCTCAATCCAGCATCGAGCCCTTTGTGTCAGTCTGAAGCCACTTAAAATGCCACCAGGGAGGATGAGAAAGAGTGGGAGAGTGCAAGAAAGAGGGAAAAAGTGACAATTCATGACTTTAAATGACCTTCAGATGTTTGTTTGTTTTTCCTGGGAATTAATTTCTTCAGCATTGCTTTCAAACCCTGCTTTCACTGGTTCAAGTGTAGACAAGCATACCAATAATGTCACAATAAATCATTTCTTTTTTAAGGCAAGATTTTGGCCATACAATATAAAATGTTGCCTAAATAAATGAGCAAGGTGAGAAAAACTTGATTTGAAGGTTTTTCATAAAAGATTTTTTATGCCTTATCCACTAAAAACTTTTGTGTTTCTGTTCTCAGCCAACAAGAGGTGATTATATCTCAATATAATCATCTTTTTTAGGTGCTTTTATTACTTGCAAATGTAGAAAGCTAAACCCAAGTAGATTCAATAAAAATGATTCAGGATAACGGATTCAGATTTAGATTTGATGCTAGATTGAAATTTATAGCATTCTATCAAACCCCAACCTTTAAACATTTACACACAGTTTCTTTGTATTAAAAGTGTAACATCCGGATAATCAGCGTAACAAAGATCCTGCTGTGTTTTGAGATTGTGCCCTCGGCTTTTATTGATATGAACAAAGATAGGACGAGCATCATTTGAAGAGATGCACCTGATATCCGACTTCTAGTGCCGGCATTTTTGTCTGGTTATTTATAGCTTTTGCGGCACTCGGGAAAAGCTTTATTTAACTCTTACCTGAATCTAGCAATATATAATGTACAGTACAGTATGTGCATTTGTATGAGCTGCTTTCTATCCCAGTAAGCAGTGATTTAGTCATTTGCAGATGTCTTGATGTCTTCTAGGCTAAAAACTGAATGTTCTTTAGACATCTAGATAACATAATCATTTTGTTTCAGCATTTCCATGCATATATTTCAGCATGTAGAAACATAGTCACTGAAATTCTGTTAAAATAATGGTATTATGTTACGTGGACACGTAAGTCTAAAAAAAGTTGAACTTATCCAGAAATGTCAGTTGGAGAAAATGAGACAGTTCACGACAGACAAAAAGAGGTGGTGAAAATGAGACAGACAGAGCGACAGAGGGAGAAGGCTATTAGGAGGAAGAGAGAGACTGAGAGTGATGGAAGTAATGGGCAAGACAGAAAAGTCTGACAGTGGAGATTGTAAGGGACAACAATAGCAAAAGTGGAGCTGAGGAGGCAATCTGGAGCAGAGGCAAGGAGAGGAAGGATGCAGGTGATTTCACAAACGGGTCATCACACTGTCATTATGCTTATTTCTGTTTGTATTTGTCCTCTGACCTCCAGGATCCTGCGTGATAATTGTTGTGTAATTGTGTGTAAAATGTGTGTTTAATTGTGATCGTTACCTGCTGTGACTCTCAGCTGCAGCTTTCTTATTCCATGTGACAGCTCCAAAGTGACCCAAAGTTTCTTTAGTCTTCTTTGGTCTTTCTATCATGCATGCACAACCAAAAAAAACAAACAGCCCATTAAAGTAAAATCCTACATACATATCTACAATTGTGAAATACAAATATTTAACAAAGTCTAAACATGATCAGGTTGCTGCTACGAGCCATCCGGTCCCTATATAACCAAAGTGAGAGCTGCATCCGCATTCTTGGCACAAAGTCAAACACGTTTTCAGTGGGTGGTGGACTCCGCCAGGTCTGCCCCTTGTCACCGATTCTGTTTGTGATATTCATGGACAGGATTTCAAGGTGCAGCCGGGGGGAGGAGAATGTCCGGTTTGCTGTCTTCAGAATTGCGTCTCTGCTCTTTGCAGATGATGTGGTTCTGTTGGCTTCATCAGGCTGTGGCCTTCAGCATGTGCTGGGGCGGTTTGCAGCAGTGTGAAGCGGTTGGAATGAGAGACAGCACCTCCAAGTCCAAAGCCATGGTTCTCTGCCGGAAAACAGCTGATTGCCCCCTTTGGGTTGGAAGTGAGTTACTGCTCTAGACGAAGGAGTTCAAGTATCTCGGGGTCTTCTTCACAAGTGAGAGTAAAATGGAGCGTGAGATGGACAGGCGGATTGGTGCAGCATCAGCAGTAATGACCGTTGTACCGGACCGTTGTGGTGAAGAAGGAGCTGAGCCGGAAGGCAAAGCTTTTGATTTACCAGTCAGTCTATGTCAACTCTCACCTATGGTCATGAGCTTTGGGTAGTGACCGAAAGAATCTGATCAGGATGCCTCCTGGACGCCTCCCCTTAGAGGTTTTCTGGGCACGTCCAACTGGTAAGTGGCCCTGGGGTAGACCCAGAACATGCTGGAGGGATTATCTATCTCATCTGGCCTGGGAACGCCTTGGGGTCCCCCAGCATAGGAAAGCGTTGCTGGGGAGAGGGACGTCTGGACAACCCTGCTTAGCCTGCTGGCACTGCGACCCGGCCCCGGATAAGCGGAAGAAAATGGATGGATAGTTTAACTAGTCTGCTGTCTGTCAGTAGCCACTGTTCATTCAAAACAACAATCCCTTCCCCACTTTTCTTTTTCTCAGAGTAGATGGTATTTTCATGCCTTGCTTGCTGCCCACCAGTGAATTACTTGCTTATTTGGATGATTGGATTAGGAATTTGCACTTTACCACAACTGTGATTTTGTTCCGCTTCATCCAGAACAGAAATTCAGTGAAAGCTGTAAGAGAACACAGCTTCAGAGGGAAAAAAGCAGCTATTCAGGGGAAGATAAACTTTTGGCTCAATTTCCTGCGGCCTCAGACAATTTATCTATCATGCTGCTGTAGCAGTAACCCCCACCTATAAATACTGCTCAATTGACCAATTTGTTCATCCCGGGAACAAAAATGGGACAACTGTTGCAACAACTGTTTGTTTGAAGCGAGTACAAGAGACAAAAGGAGAGATTGGATGAAAAAACCTGGAGAGGAGGAAGGAAGCTGTGAGGAGAGGAGATGAAAGGAGGAGAGAGGTGAGGCTGACACTTTGTTGAACGACCTCGCTTCTCCTGAAACAAAATGTTCCTCTTTGCTCTGTTTGTTATTTTTGATAAATGAAAAGAGAAAGGCAAACAGACGGAAGAAATTGACTCAAAAGAAGGTGCAGCGTAAAGTGACCTTGTCTTGAGTTTCCTTTTTCTCTTTGTTTTACTGTAAAAAAAAAAAAAATCTCCTCAGTTACTTTCTAGCCCGCCACAGTTACATGATGTCACATGACGTGCCAGGAGCTTGTTCCTGTCTTCTGTTCGACACAAGCATCTTGACGCCAACAAGGCTGCAAACAGGAGCACGAGGATAAAGAACCAACACAAGGATAGATTCACACTTTACTTACGCACACAGATAAGCACATTGTGTAACAATGCCGCCATGATGCTGCTGCTGCTCTCCAGTGACGTCAGCTGTGGTAGTCAGGTTTACACCATTTGGCTGACTCCCCCTGTTCCCACAGGAAAGTGTGATTAGTCAGAGACACATGTCAAGAATTCAACCATGTTTCTAGAAGATTTTACATTGCTCCTTTGAAAACCTGGTATTCACCTTCTCTTGGTAGAATAAATGGAAGTGGGATGTTTGAGTAATGATAGCCTGCGTGGCTGAACAGACAGAAAAAACGAGAACAAATAATACCTAAACACACTGTAACTCAATCAACAATAATACTTCACTCAAGTAAAAAAACCTTACTGCTCTGGCTTCATTTAGCACTCACCAAAGATGGCACCAAACCGCTAAAAACCTGCATGGTTAAAAACAACAGTCTTTCTGGATTATTTCCAATAATTCTTTATAGAACGAAGGACTGAAATCGCTCAGTATTGCCAAGTAGCCAATTTCAACATTGCACACAGTCAGCAAAAGCTGTTGTCTGGGCTTAAGTGGCACTTGATATTTAAAATCTAAATAAAACAAGAGAGAGAGAGAGAGAGAGAGAGAGAGAGAACCTCTGTTCTCTTCAGCTCTACTTAGTGGCTGTCAGCTGAGAAAGCTTTTATACAGGACAGACAGCTCAGCAGGATTTTACTATTGACTTCAAATGCCTACCTGGACTCCACCCATCTGACTCTCCTCTCTGACCTCACTAACCTCTCTACTCACCCCTCTTTCTCTCTCCTCTGTTCATCTCAACCCCTCTCTTCTCTCTCTCTCTCTCTCTCCCCCACTATATGTGATTAGGTTGGGAAAGGAGCCAGAGAAAGCTCTTGCAGTCGTCACATCACCCTGGCTCCGCTTCATCATTTACTCACACACACACAAGTATATGCTGGAACAAACACAACACACAGAGTCAGGTACACACACACACACACACTCATAAACTTCTCTGCTGTTAGATTAGTCATTTTGCTAAGCAGCCTGTTATTAACCGTTGAGATCAAATGGTCCAGTGTGTGATGTGTGGGGGGGTTGACCTGTTAATGGAAGTGTACACAAATGCATCAGTTTTTAAGCCACCTTGTGTGTGTGTCTGTGTGTGTGTGTGTGTGTGTGTGTGTGTGTGTGTGTGTGTGTAAAACATATTGACAAGTAGCTTTTTCCTGTAACTGATGACCAGTGTTGTAAACTCACCACGTCAAATAGAAATACTTAGTTTCCGTAGTAAAGTTGCCCTGTGGAGGTTTGACTGAGCCCGGCCCTGCTCCTGGAGGTACTGTAGCAATGCTTACAAGAGGAGGTGAAGGCCTCAAGATGATGTAAGCAATGCAAGTTTGAGAGCATTAAATGAGTCTTTGAAAATGTTTCATGAGGTAGGTGTGTCCTTAGTTAGTCCTTAAGGATACACATAAACTCTGTTAGTTGTTTTGTACCTCAGGCATTCATCTTTTTTTGTGGTTTTCACTTTTACTTAATTAAATTTTTAAAATATGAACTGACATAATGTATTTATATTATGTTCCCAGAAGCTTTGTTCTTTTTAATTTCAGTTCAAATCATGTTCAAATGTATAGTTTATCAAGATAAACACCTTGAATTCTACTTCATTATTGTTTTCAAAATACTTTTTACCTACATTTAAGTGCACTTTTGAACAAACTTCACAGACGTGCCTTTTTTTAAATGTACTATACAGCTTGTTCTTCTGGTTCTTGAGTATCTGCTCTGAACACCACAGATTTATGAGACTTTTACTTGACTTAATGCTCTGCAGGTATCTTTACTTTAATGACCTTTTACACAACAAATTTCCTGGAGGAACTAGTGTCTCGTAAACATGATGTAATGTAAACATGATCGCCATCATGTGTGTGTGTGTGTGTGTGTCTGTGTGCGCACCTTAGATCAAGGGAACTACTGGATTGTAACCACACACACACACACACACACACACACACACAAACTAAAGTGGGTTGCTGTTGCTTGGGAACCATGCTGTCAGTTGCCACCATGAAGTAAATAAATAAGAAAGTGAGCGTCAGTTATTTGTGCATATCAGGGTCAAAACATATGTGTGTGTGTTTAACATGCGTATAATTTCAGTGCCAACAGCCACCTGTTATTCATTATGCTTAATTTCTCTCTTCTCCGTTTTATTCTCTTCGTTCTTTCACCAAAACAATCCTAAACCAAACAATGACTCTTGTTTTGTCTGTGTATGATCTCAATCAGGAGAAAGAGCGCTTGCTAAAAGGAAGTAGTTCCAGTGGCAGCTGTGTGTGTGCATGGGTGTGTGTTTTTAGTTAGTAGGGAATTCATCATTTCCTGACACTCTGAAAACACTTAACAAACAGGGGAGCCTCCAGCCTCTAATTATGCGTACGCTCCAGCACTTAAACTTATTAGCACCGGAGGGGGTGTTTACATGTGTGCCTGTGTGTGTGTGTGTGTGTGTGTGCATCTCTGTGTTTGTACCAAGGTGGTCCAAGTGCTGTGTTGTGCTAAGTTGATAACTACTTTGATAGCAGTGTGTTGATGTGTCCTCTAATTACTCTGTATACATGCTGCCTGCTGCGTGGTTAACATACCACTATATTTCATTATTTTATCCAGTTTTAAAATGTTGGACAGTTGAGTTCAGAGCCACAGAAGATTTTTGAGTATTTATCATTGAAGGTCACCGTCAGTAATGAAATATTTGGACAGCTATGTTGTTGTTGTAAGCCTTTATTTACAGTTATTGAGCACAGATGGTCTTTTTCCCACAGTGACCCGCTTTATATTTGTTTTGTTTTTTAGTGTGTTCTTCCACGTGTTTGTTCTCCAAAAAAGAAATGAGGAAAAAAACAGATGGAAATCCAGAAAAGTAATTTCATGTCTTGATCATTGTGATACTTTCATTTAGAACAATGAACTGACAAATTGACATACAGCCTTCATCAGAGCCAATATGTCATATTTTAAAGGTTATATAATCTTTATTTATAGCAGTTTTCTTAATAAGGCAAAAAAAAAAAAGATTCACAAACACACACACACACACACACACACAGACACACACACACACACACACACACACGTGCAATAAACAAAAAAAAAGACAGAAACAAAAAACCCAGCAAAAATCCAGGCAAAAGCAAAGCGAGCGAGTAAAACAAGAGGACACAAACTAAAACAAACACACAAATGAATTGCACAGTAACAATGCATAAAAATAATTTTGAAATGCATAAAAGCACGCAAGGAAAAAGAAGTAAAACTAAAAACAATGTTTTTGGGTTTTTTTAGAATATAAGCTAGTACCTTTTTGATGGTTATGATTAAGCACTTGGCTGTTATAGGGAAAGATCGTTGTCAGTGGTGACTTGAACCACGAGACAGGACGTGTCTTTCTCGAACCTTAACCAAGTGCTTCAGCAGCCTAAACACAACAGCACTTGGGATGCAGGGCGCAAACCGCAGTCTCCGGTGTCAAGTCCCTGCACTTTGTACGCCCACTACCCACTTCCTACGACCTCTGTGTGGTATAAGACAATAGCACTTCCTGGACTGGGAAACACATCGCCGGGAACATAATGTAGATCTAGGAGCAATTACATTTCCTTCAAAACATATGTGGCTATATATATATATATATAAAAACATACCTTCTAGGAGACAACAACACATAAAAATGCATTAAAACACAATGTCCGCACATTATATTTGGACATTTTGTCTTCATATCTGGGTCCCAGTGACTTCTGTCAACTTCTATTCTTATTTGTCATGTCAACAAGAAATTCCCAAAGTATAAGTGTCAGTTGAGGCTGACAGTTGTCACATGAACTGACAGATTTGCTCATCAATCAGAGCCGAGAGGAAGGATCGGGAGAAAGAGAGAACGGGGATCACACACAATAAAGAAAAAGGAAAAATCAGGGAGAGGGCTATAATAAAGAACAGAGGAGTGGACAGGCTTGTGTGTGTGTGTGTGCACACGTCTCACTCCCCCACAGACCACAGTTATAACCAGGGTCTGTTTCTATGACCTCTGTGGTCCAGAGTGGCACAAGAGTCAAACCTGATCGATAGCTCAATGACTCTCCTCCTTGTTGTGTATTCAGATGTAAAGAAACCCTATCCCAGCCATTAAATATTATTATACAGACAGCAAGACACACTATATATTATCAGTCCCAAAGGCATTGTACAGGATGGTTATTATAGGAGAGGGATGGTTGCTTTTATTTTTATTTTAGGGTTGGCATTTTATTGTGCAAATATTTGGTAGTTTCATACTCTGTTTCCTCTTTATTTCATATTAACTTACTTTAAGTTATTCTGGGCTGCCCTTGGCACAAGACAAACCTGTTTCAATTGTGCTGAACACTGTCCTTTTGCAAGAAAGCAACTTTTAGAAACACCAGGTTTCATCAGGAAAAATCAGGTGAAAATATGTTTAAACTGGTTTACGTCTATACAAAGTTCCAGGTTGTTTGGGGGGATAAATCTGCAAAAATACACACAGCAGTTAATCTTGTATGTTTTGGCTGATAATATGAAAAACAAGAGCCTCATATAATTGTTGCTTGACTGGAGTGTCTCCTTTGGGTGGGATATGATCGGTGGATATAAATGAGAAAGGCTGTGATTGTATGTTTTGAGACCGTCTTAAAAAACCTGCACGTTTAGAACGAGGGTGACGGCTGACATCTAAACGTGTGTATTTGCACATTTACCTCAAGAGACAGGTGTAACGGTCTCCTACCTGTCTGCATTAGCTGCACAGCAGGCGGAGCTCCACAGGCTGCCAGTCAGCCTGCTTCCCCCAGCTGGGAGCTTTGATCAGGGGGGAGGTGGCAGCAGGGACCTGGATAGAGCTGCATGAGCTCTGGGTGTTTGGGTATCTGCTACACCCTCCTAGACCGGCAAGCTGCTCAGTTAGCTTGATAGGAGCATTGTGCACCTTCCCATACACACATATAAAACACACTCACACACACATTGATGCTAGTGGTGTCAGCATCTGTTCTTACATTGTCTCTATCGTCTTACTTTTCCTTTTTATGTTGTTTAATTAATTAATTAATTAATAATTCGATGTAATTTGGCTTCACGTCATGCTGCAAACTACGTATTCTTTTGTATCTTCGCTCATTTTATTTCCAGTGTTTACTCATTGTGTACTTGTTTGTTTATCCTTTGTGTGTGTGTGTGTGTGTGTGTGTGTGTGTGCAGGCAGTGCCGAAGCCCATAGCCATGGAGCCGTGTTGGGGGAGCAGAGCAGGTGTTCTGACGGTGCTGCTGTATCTGCCCAGAGTCCCGTCTGGAATACCTCCACCAGGACAGTCTGGTATGATTCACACAAATACACACACAGACAAGTGAACAACATATAGAATGTGTTATTTCAGCTTGTAATCATCTCTTCTTCTGGTCAGATATTTGTTAATCAGCCCCAGATGAGCATTCAAAGTTTGTTTTTGTTTTTATTTCCAGTTGATTGTGACAATTTTGAGGAATGATACTTCTCCAAGGCTGCGCAGTGGTGGCAGTTCTAGCTAGGAAACTACATTGGCATATAAGTTCCTTGAAGCGTCTGTGTACATGCTGTTGCACATTTTGTTTTCATCAGCATAGTCTTGAACTTATATGGTGCCATATTTTCCCTAAACTACTTCTGCAGTGTTGTGTATGGTGTTGGGGGGGATTGCCTTCAAATTTGACGTTGGCCTGTTAACAGTTTCTTTGTATGCTTGGCCCATAAGGTGGTGCGCAATATTTCGCTTTTTATAGGGGAAAAAGCGCTGCCTCAATCATATTTTGCTGTGCTGATAATTTGAAAAGGCAGGTCGTGCATAATGACCAGCTGCAGTCGCTGCCACTATCAGCAGACAGTATTTATGTCCAACTGTCAGACACTTACTCGCAGCTAATGTGACTTTTTATGATTAAGTGTAACAAACAAATGAAAATGGAGAAATCACCAGTAGGAGAGTTGAAATTTGTCGCTGTTGTTGTAAACATTCAGCTGTCTCTGATCCATGAAATCCCACATCTTCGTCATTGTAGGCTCACAAAAACACACCTTTTACAAGTTGGAACTGTTTTCAGCAGCTCAACAATTTCTAAAAACACTCCAGATGTAGCGAGCGGTGCTTTCCGTGTGCCTTGCGGCGGCTCCCCATCAGTTGTCATGTAAAACAGGCTTTGGCAGATTAAACAAAAGCAGCGTAAACACACTAAAATGTGAGGCATCATCAAAAGTGCCTTGATGTTTCCCGGCACTGTCATCATTAGAACGGTCTGCAGTCACAAAGTAGAGCAACGGGGTAGCTTAATAGTATCGAAGGCTGTTTTATAGCACAGAGGTTGCATGTTCAATCCCTGCAAGTCATAACTTCAGTCAAGGCAGACCAAAGACAGCGTTCTTTCAACCTGTGAGTACCGGTTTCATGTCTAAAATGTAAGCTCAGAGTCTGTGGAGGTATCGTATCCCTTGATGTAATTTCCTGTAAGTACTGTAGCTCTGCATCCAACCTTGGCAATTAAGGGAGAGGCAATGTCATGTTTTTTTTCTCTACAATCACACAATGTTCAGTCCAGCGCTCTGCAACATGAATCAAGATGTCATCAAGTTCACTGAGTCATACAGTTGATAACGTACACGTTTGATGTGTGGAACAGTATGTTGTAAATTGTAGTTAATTGGAGAATTGTTAGTACAGAGGTCCAAAGACATCTACTGTACGCTAAAAAGTTTGTTTTTAATCGCCTAGGTTACCCATAACTGTTGTCATAGCACTTAAATGACTATATTTCAACGTGAAGCAGGTCAGTCAGTACAAAATTAAATATAGTGACTGAAATGATAGATATACTGTATATAACAACTACATTTATTTAACCAAATTCATCCCAGTTGCTACTTGCAAATCACCAAATCAGTGCTTATTGGGAGGGTCATTAAAAACACATTCAGAGGTTGTCAAGAAAATCACAAACGTGGTGCAGCATAGACAAACCCATCTGTTACGGGATTAAAAAAGTGCTTAGTGGTACAAGTGTATTGCACAGAAAAGATCCAGAATGTATTTGAATCCTTTATTTATTCAAGGATGTTTCACAGGAAGCGGTGGTCTCTTCTACAACTGGTGCCTTTTTATCTTCAGATTTTCTGCTTTTCTCTGTTTTATATCTTTGTTACTTGAATATCTCTGGGTTTTGAACTGCTCTTGGAAATTGTTATTGGCATACTGCTGGAAGGCAGTTTTGTAGGAAATTCTGCTTAACTCTTAAACTACTCTAAATAAATGCAGAAAAACGACACAGGAATGCAGCGACCAAGATCAACAATTTATAGCACGTTTTTATATGGTGATACCAGTATGTTCTTACATTTAGCATCAGCATGTTTTTCACAGTGACATAATGAATTATTAGAAAAACTCTTGACACATGGTACCTTTTACAGAAGGTCTGATGTGGTTAGACCTGCCTGGTTTCCCTCCAACACTTACTGTTGGATCAATTGTTCCCCTAAATGAGACATCCTGACTTTCCACAGTCTGAGCTCATGTTGCTTCTATAGACGGACGACATGCGATATCCCCCACTCGCTCCAGCCAACCACCGCACGGCTGTAGAAATCCCTGAAAAGGCAGCAGCACTTCCTCACAAACCTGACCGAGGCCTGGAGCGTTATGCAACGTCAGCAAGAGGCCAATCTTCTCTCCCTCCAGCTCATCTTCCACCTCAGTCGACCTCTCACACTCTGTCCCACTCACACGTATACATTTAGTCTCCCAGACCTTTCTCTCTTTAGATTTTCCTTCTCCCCTGCAGCTTTTGGGGAGACTGCTATCAGGTTGTCTGTTGGTAGTTTTGGTCTTTGTAAAGTGGACTGTATATAACTGGAGCTGGTGTAAACTGAAGCCTCTGTTCCTCCAGCCAGGAAGCAATGCCTTCAACAGAACGAGTACCTGACGGAGGAAACAAGCAGAGCAGACGGAAAATGAAGCACTTTGCATGAAAGCATTTTCCTCAAGCCAGAAGGAGCTAGAAGGCTTTACGTTGAAGCCTTTAAAACGCTACAGACTACAGTCACTGTAGTCTAATACAGAAGGGAAAGGGAATGAAAAGTGTCAGTGTGTGTGAGGATGAGTGCGTAAGAGAGAGCAAGTGAAAGCTTTGCTACACCAAGAGGTAATTATGATGATAAAAAAACCCAAGAGAGGTTAAAGGTAACAAGTGAAAACATTAGGGGCAACTGGAAGAACAGTAAACAGCTAATGGTGTCCAAGAGATTTTGTGGAAATAAAGTAGGTCTTAAAAAAACTCTACTTTATTTGAATTGTTTACAACCTGTGTGATCATATGACCGCTTGTATTCCTGCTTTGTAGTGATGTTGCAGCATCCTTTTAGCAATTCACTTGGTGAATAAAATGTTAACATTAGGAACAAAGACCAAACATGTCAAAATAAGACCCAGGTTGTAGAAAATAGACTTTATAACCAAGTAAAGCTGGATTTTTCCCACATAGCAGACAGATTGGAGACATTCAGTAATTGTTCAGTTAAGGGTTAAAATGAGCATTTGAGCTGCTTTTAATGCAGTGTAATGATCAATACCTTAATTGCAGTTTTCTGCTACGCCAGTAATGGGGCACATAGGTGAAAGTTCTTGCATTACTTTACATCCATCACACTGAAGGTGTCATATCTGATTTTTTTGCTTCCAAGTGTGATAAGAAGCATATTGGGGATTGTATTTCTCTGATGTTTTAATGTAAATAAAACCAATAGACAGGCAAAAAAAATGTAAGACATAACACAGAAATAAGGATAATTGAATGTCCCAACTCAAAAGGATAAGAGCTTTGCACTGGCTGAAAACTCAAACCTGAATCCGGCCCATACCGGAGTCTTTAAGACACAAACTGGCTGAACCTGACTGGTTCTGCCAAAATTTCAAACTTAAACTGGAACAGACACCAGGAGCTATATTTTTTATTTTATTTAATCCATTACTGACCATTTGCTCCCCAGGCTGATGCAACATATTGGCTACACTCAGTCTCTTTGGGCATTGGGACAAATCTCTTGAGAAATAACATTTGAAATTAACCAAACAATTGCAACAGTTCCCAACTCAATACTGTTGGGAACTGTCAGGTTTAGGTCACGTAGCAGAACTCTAACAAGGATACTACGTTTCCGTCATGAGTGATGGCCATTGGCAGAAGTCCAGCACTGCAATTTACCTGTTAAAAGGACATTTAAATTGCTTAAAGACAGTGTCCATGTATCAGAGTGAAAGTACTGTTATTTCACTGGCAGTTTTTGTGTTTACCTCTACCCGATGTTTTGAACATTAGCTCATCACAGCAGCAGAAGACTAATTTTCAGGGAATTAGGCCAATAAGAGGCTTGTCAGTTGTAGTCAGGCTGCTCTCTGGGGGACGTCCAGACTCTTCTGTTGTTTTTCTCGTCAAATCAATGAAATAGCTGTCGCTGTTACTACTGTTTGAAGCCTTGAGCCGATGGTTGTGTCTTTGGGTCCGTTTTTGTAGTGATCAGAGGAGTCAGTCATGATCACAGTAATCGCACATACAAACACATAAACACATATGATACGACTTCAAAAACACCAAGAAGCAGATAAAATAATCGCCCACCCATCATCCATCCCAAGCCTCTCGCTCCTCTCCTCTCCTCCCTCCATCCTCCCACCACTCCACTCCCCAGAGAGACTCTCGGCAGAGGGTCAGACAGCAGTCCTCCATTGATGTTAGCATGTATGAACGTGAAGTCACTGCAGGCTAGCTCCGCCCACCCTTGTTGGGGAGATACTTCAAGAGGAATCCTCGATGAGCAAGCCTATTTTAGCTTGCCTTCCCCTCGCACTGTCTTCTCTTTGTTTTCTTCTTGTCCTCCTTTGCTCTGCTCCCCTGAGGTGTTACCATTAACTGACCCTTTGTATGTAAGAGGGAGAGAGAAAGAGAAAACACCAATGTTGGTATCAGAAGAGGAGAACTGCAGCACCAGCCTTACAATTTTTCTCTTTCTGTATCATTCTACAACTTCTTCTTCAGGCCTCAGACCAAGAGTGTGGCATTGTGGGAAAAAGTGTATGTTTTGGTGCCCAGTTTCTGATTCTCCTCCACTGATGTGATGCCCTTCAAAGCGGACACACCGAGACTGGCTCCTGGTGCTACAATCTCCTCACAGAAAACAGCGATACCTCTATGGAGATTCTCAGAACTTGTAGATCCCTTATCACCTGGATGACTTGAGGGCAAAACAGACCAGCACAAACGTGGTCATTGTGCCCAGCGCAGTCTGCCTCTGTCTCAGTGCATCTGTAACAACACTTCAGATGTGAAAAGACATCTAATCAACAGTTGATTGGAACCACAAAGCACGTACATTATCCTGCAAGACAGTACCTTTACTCTGATGCATGGACACATCATTTTGTATTAGCTAAGCTCTCGGTGTCAAACTCTGCATTCCTCTCTCTGTCTCTGCTTACAGGCTAGTCTGTGTGATGAGATTACAAGCTGCAGAAGTAGAGGAGGTCTCTAAGCTCTTGTATGGCTTTTTCTTCACTCTGATCTGGTGCGACAGAAACACACTCACATTCACAAGAACACAGAGATCACTCTGTTTAAAGCCGAATCGAATTCTGTGATAAAATAATCATTTTTGGACGATATTTGGCCCATCAATCCAACCAGGAATCCTTAAAATCACAGTGAATAGAGGCGACTCACAGCTGTTAGACTGGCTGACAGCTGTCGTCAGCCAAATTGCAGTGGACGACTCACACATGGTGCCTGCCTCCGAAAGCGACTCGCACAGGAGAGGAACAGCTCGACCACTGAGTGACTGTTTGGCTGATTCAAAGTCACAGTGGCCTGACATGATGGACAAAGCAGGAGAAAAAGACTGACAGTCAGGACTGGTAAAACAGAGGGAGGGATGGGAAAGAAATGGGGGAAACAGATCTTACTTTTGGCTCCATCTCCATGGCCTCTGTTTCACTCCATCTTTCTCCTGTCAGTTTTACCTCTTTATGCTGTGCCTCCCGCAGCTGCAGTTGTTTCATTTTTTATTGTTTCATGTAAAATGGGACTTAATCAGTGGCTAATGGATTTACCAGGGTGCATGTATTCTCAGTTTGGTGCAGTGGAGTTGTTGAGGATGGAGAGAAAGAGAGACAGTTGGCTACATCTCCTTCTCTGCCTCTCTTTCGAGCTTAGATAGTGGGTCAATAGAGACAGAGGTGCAGCAGTATTCATAGCCGCCTTTTTCCTGCGCTAATCTGCCTATTCAGCACCAGAGATAGAGCCGGGAATATCTGAGAGAGAGAGAGAGAGAGAGGGGTAAAAGAGGAAAAAAATACAGGTACTGTAAGATGTTGAAAGTCTTTGTGAGTAAAAATAGAAAGAGCAGCGTGAGAGAAAGGAGATATTAAAAGGCTGAGAGGTTCGATAAGAGAGACTGGTGTAAAGTCTTCAAAATATTTGTGAGTGAAAACAGGTAGAAAGTTGGAGATGCATCAGGAGGATACAGACAGAGAAGGAGATAAGGGATTGAAGGAGTTGTTAAATAAGTGGTGGGTGGTAAGAGTCCATGCCGACGCCCCCCCTCACCCTCAAAACCAGATTTGCATATTACTGCAGCGACGCTGAGATGATAAATCCACTCCTGGTTTCCTGTAAACCAACAGAAGAGAAGTAGAAAGAAAACATAATCCCCCCCATCTCTCCCTTCCCTTTACTTCCTCACTACTCTCTTATTTAACTCTTTATACTTTTTAACATATTCATGCTGTTTGTGACAAGATTGCACATCATACTGAGCACCAGTAAGTGCTATATCATGCCATTTCATTGATGCTTCTGAGCTATGATGGTATGATGGTCCACAGTTTATAAGCAGAGATGGGGGGGGGGTGCAACAAGGGCCCGCCGTCTGATCTTGAACCAGGGATGTTGCAGTTACTGACATCGCAGACACCTCTGCTTCTTTTATTCTTTATTTGCTGGGCTTTCTGATGGAGTGGAGGCCAGTAACAGTGAACAGCACCATGACATGAAGGTTTTCTCTAAAGTAGAAGAAGCAGGTACCAAAACACTCAGGGTGTATCCCAATAACCCAATAACCCAATAATCAGTCTGTCAGTCTTTGTCAGCCAAGCATAAAATCTTTTTTGTGGCAAAATGTCAGCCTTTCCACCCAGATTGCTCAATGCACAAATTAAACGTGCATAAAAACAGGTGGACCGAGTGTCTCTGAATGTGGATTTATAGTTTTTTTTGTTCTGTTCTTCAGGTTCAACTTTGTTTCTTTCTGTCTTAGTTGCCTTCGTTATTATCTCTACACCCCAGCCCTTCTCTCTCTCAGTCCTGACAAAGCATCTTGAGCCTTTTGCTGCATCATTCTCACTTTAGTCCTCTTCCTAAATGGAGGAAAAAGTCTAATTTATTACCCCTGGACAGGAAATTGATTCTAGTCATTAGCATTTAAAACATGAAGACACCACTATGAAAAGATATAATATAATATAATACAAGACAATACTTTAATAAAACACTTAACGAAGCTAATTAGGATTAATTAATTAAACCTCTGCTGGCTTATTTTGCTCTGTTCTAGTCTAATTGCTCATTGAATTCTACCTTTTGTCTTGATAATTTAAGTTTTTACAGCGGTTTATTGCGAACACTAAGTGCAGAAATTTTAAAAGACAAAATTACTCTGCAAGAGTAACGTATAAAACATAATATGAATATTTATTTACAGAAAAACTTTGCACATTTTAAAACCAACAATCAGACATTTTGGGAAGGACACTTGTTCTATTATTTACCCAGGTCCAAATGAGGAGGTTGGTAAGACGTTTTTAATACTAGCTTAGCTGAAAGAGAGGAAGCAGGTGGAATCTGCTAACCTATCAAAACACCAAAAATATGATTTCCACAAACCCAAACTGTCTGGACATGTAGCCCTGTATCTTGTTTATTTAACATGTAGAAACAGAAACGAAAGAATGAGATATTTCATCAGTTAGCATTGGAGCTATTGGAGATACGTGCTAGGCGTATCTCAAAAGTCCTGGTTCCCAGGTTTACACACTGCTATTGCTATTATAATGAACAAAACCCAGGTGATTCATGCATGTATTACTACTGCGTGCATTACTCGCTAGTAAACAAGATACATGTTTTTTTAGTTGTTGGAAATATTTTTTTTAGGCTAGGCTAGCATTTTCCTTCAGCCTCTGGTCTTTGTTTGACTCTACACACACACACACACACACACACACACACACACACACACACATGAAATATTGATCTCTTCATTTCACGGTCTGTTAAAGGCACAAGCGTATTTCCCAAAATGTCATACTTATTTACATTGATAGGAGTTATATATTCCTCTGTCCTGGCCTCTGTCTCAGACCAGACACAGACTCAGACTGTGACTACTGGCCTGTAAGCATAGCTGTAGCACCAGTGTCCTTTTCTTCCTCTTTCTGCGTTGACCTCACACCCTCCTCCCCGTGCCCCGCTGTCTCCCTCTGGGTGTCTGACTGGATAGCTTCTTGACAGGAATCGGAGGGCAGCGCTCAGAAACTCAGCTCTATTGACCCGGAATGGATCTCCGATACTTTGATCCTCTCTGTCTTTGAAACTATCCACCCCACTGGGATGGACTCTCCTGTCACCCCCAATCCTTCATCTGTCTGCTTGTTGACTTTCAGTGGCATTTACTCTCAGGCAACTCATGTATTTATTATGTGCGCATGAAGGTTTGATCATATCAAGTCACTGTTACCTTTCTTGTTGTTTTGCCTTTATTTGCCGCTTGCCCTTTGTTGCAGAGTTTTGTTCCAAAATGAGATACCTGCCAAAAGCTGGCATTAAAATGATTGATGGAACAGTGTATAAGGACCAAGTGAGACAGCGCAAGGTCTTACTGACAAATTGGATCAGAAACATATAAAAAATAAAAGAACAGTCGAGACCTGGTCAGGACCCTGATGAGGACCATTGTATTGTAGATGTGCATCTGTCTTGTATTTTTTATATGATGTAGCCACATAAATCACAACTTTTAAACTTTTTAAACTTGACTTTTTTGGGGATATCCTTCTGCCTTTTTGTTGTCCTCAAATATATTTCAGAGATATTTAAATATGAATTTCAGGTTATTTGGAGATATTTTTTTTTCTTCAAACAGGCATAAAGAAAGGCTTTACCAAACACTGCCATGTGCAATTAGTGAAAGGCATCCTAGTTAGTCAGGATCAAACCTGAATCTTACATGCGCACATCAAAGCAGTCGTAGTTGTGCGTCATGTTTGCTGGTCTTTTAAAACCTGAAATGAGTGCCTCACAGATGCATAAATATTTGAATATCAATGTGTTACTGTTTGACTGACTTTGATTTTCCTTCACCTCATGGAGCAGACGCTGCCATGGTATTTTTTGTTTACTATTATACTGGATCCTAAGCAGGCTACCATCCCCGGTGCCTTCATTGAGGGCGAGCGCAGACTCAGAAGCCAGGAGGAGAGGAGGGCCTGGCTGTGAGCTTTGTCACCAGGTCAGCAGGCGGGCTCCTCCCATCACAGATGTTTTCCAGCTGCAGTCCCACTTTTCCACATCCGACCTGTGCCGATATGTGTTCCTGGGGAATTTTGTCTCTTGCTAATGACCCCATTAGTCTATCAGGACGGGATGTGTGAGGGGGGGTTAATGATGCGTCAACTCACCTGACAAAACAATCACATTAATGTTCCCGGTCGCCACGGCAGCAAATGAGCACCTGCACTCACCTGCAGCATAATTTGATTACTTTTGACCAATTTCATTTTGCAAATGGAGATGTGTGCGTTCACCCGGAAAAATCAACACAATTATGATGGCAATTTGTCAAAGGTGAAAGCTATTTTGATGGAAGAATATTCAGTTGTCACATTAGAAATTAATGAGTATCTTTCTTTGGTTGAACTTTTCCAGGCCTTGTGTCGTCTCTTTCATTAGACCTGGTTGTGGTATGAGAGCTGTGTATGTATGTAAATCATGCTGGCTGTACATCACGTTCAGACAGATGGATTATAAGTTTGAGGTCTAGTGGAGGTGATTTTAGTGATGTGAAATAACTGGTGGCATTCCTGTTACATTTGTCTTGGCCTCGAGTCGTCCCCATAAAAAGAATCAGGTTACAATGTCTGAAATGTAATTTCCTTCCCTGATTCATCCCTTGTCTTTTTCCATTTTCTTAACTTTTTGTCATCTGTCAATCATTTCCTAAACATTTCCCTTCCTCATTTGTCCCCCTATTTTTTGTTAACATAGTTTGGAATATTTAATGGACGTTTACAGCTTTATTTTTAATCACACAACTGAAAACTTTTCTTTTTGTTATTATTATACTTTTTTATTTTTAGTCCTGGGCTGTTAAACAAATGTAGTTTTTAAATTTTATAAGAAAAAAGTTGATTATGTTCCATCCATTTTCTACCACGCACATTAAAAACATTACATTAAAGTTTTAGTTGAGTGAGGACATGAGCCTCGTTTTACCAATTGTAGGTCTGCAATGAACAATTATGTTATCGATTTCTCTAAAATCTCATAATAGTGAAAAAGGTCCATCACGATTTCACAGAGCTGAAATTGACAAATTCAATTTATTTTGTCTGACCAACAGTCCAAAACCTATCATGTAGTTCAAATCCTCACGTATGCATTTTGCAATTTTCTGTCAATCTACTTATCATTTCAGCTCTTACAATTGTACCTTTTTTTTTAGGCTTACAGAAGTAAGAAGTTGATGACAGAAGCAGTATCATGGCCAATATTTTAGAAATACTGAGGCCAGGAGTTCAAGTCAGAGTTCAAGTTAGATTTTGTTTCAAAGCTTTCTACACAAAAATGAAATTCAGGTGGGCAAACGCTAAATTCTACAGAGGAAGTTATTATCTTCTGGGCACCTTATTTTTTTTTTAAATCTGTAAGGGCTTTGGGGATCAGGACTTCTTCATTTAGTTGGCCCAAAAGTAGTCAAGTGTGACTATATTGAGTCTAAAGAATATTGGATTCAGTCTATAAAATACCCTATTTAGTTGGCTTGTAATTGTAGAACTTAAACTGCTCCCTGGTTAATAAAAATCCAAAACGCGCTCAAAGAAAACAACAACATGGACATGACCTCAGTGTGTTAGGTGCAGGCAGGGGACTCAAGTGCAGACACAGAGTTAAAGCTCAGAGGCGTCTTTATTTGCAACGAAGATATGAACTGGCTGGGGCTCCGGGGAGGCAGGTGGAAGAGAATCCAAATGGCAAGGGAATCGTGTCGAGCATAGGCCAGATGAACCAAGCGTCAAAATATGCAAGGAGCCGAGGCTTTCAGATGGAACAGGAAACAGAGCGCAGGAATCAGGACAGGCAGAACTATA